>JAJJKC010000040.1:0-172744 GCA_022984845.1 Xylaria nigripes | reverse complement strand
ACCCTAACCCTAACCCTAACCCTAACCCTAACCCTAACCCTAACCCTAACCCTAACCCTAACCCTAACCCTAACCCTAACCCTAACCCTAACCCTAACCCTAACCCTAACCCTAACCCTAACCCTAACCCTAACCCTAACCCTAACCCTAACCCTAACCCTAACCCTAACCCTAACAGTTATATGAACAAGAGCAGTACTTACATAGGTACACAAAAGTGGCCATAAGAACACGAGACACAACGGGTGCTGTTGCCAACAGTTTCCATGCATTCACCAGTCGAACGCCCACGCAAAGCACTCTTCAGGCAACGAAGGTAAGGAACATCACGCATTCTTCCTGAGGAAGAGTGGAGAGCCCCAGAACGGCTGTGACGAGCTCTCAATGGATGAGGTTCTTGTTCATCTTGTAACACTGCTGGGGCAGTGACAACGCGACCAAAACGAGTGGTATAGGTGAGAGTGTGTTGTGATTGAACAGAAAGTTCAATTACAATACTCTGTCTGGGCTGGACAGCAGGAATTGATGACTGATCAGAAGAAGACGCAGAGACATTGTCTTTACTGGAGGCAGAAACAGATTGAGGCATGATGGTAGGCCAGAAAGTGTGCTGAATTACACTGTTGATTGAATAGGACAGGCAGAAAGTGATGGGAAGGAGGGAGGTTTGAGAGCTGCTCAAAGTGAGTGATGCGCTCCTTTTGAATCACTGCCAACCGATTTTCTCGGGTACCTACTGTACACAGTACCTACCCTAAGGGGGTGTGTTGGATTGACCGGTTGCGGCACACACACAAAGAAGTACAGGTACAAAGAACTACACTATATACAAAGAAGGTATGAAGTACTAGATACAAAGAACCCTATTGTATAAGTAGTTATCTAGGACAGCCCCAAAATCGAGTCCAGAATACAGAACCATTACACTCTAAAATCCAACAATCTGAATCTAGGAAGGTTACCCCCTCGAAAGAGCGCTTGCGGGTCCGTACCAACCTATTATATGTACTACAGTAGGTACCCCTGTAATTGTGTAATTGCGTGGCCGGAAATCGCATAAACCGTGAATTGCATAAGCTAGGGGGGGGGCTCACGGACTCTGCCATCGCGGACCAGTCTCACATCACCAGATCTTACCCGTGCTACACCCCACTTTAGTCGGACTCGCTGGGGCTCCCCAACTAAAGTTGTTGCTCACCAGTAATTCCGGCCATCAATTACTCTGGCCAGGCCGAGGCAAAATTTCAATTTACTACCCCCTCTCCTCATGTATTGTGTGTCGGACTCAGCTCAATTCAATTGCTCAAATGGAGGACCAGATTCAAGAAGCTCTTTGCTATGCCCGAGCCCACCCAGAAGAAAGCGTGCGGTCAGTAGCACGTTTATTCGCAGTGAAGCGCACCACCCTTCAAAACTGCGTCAATGGGGTACAACCTTTGAATGGCCGCCCATCTAAGACGAAGCTGTTCTCAGAACCTGAGGAAAAAGCGCTTTGTAACTATATTGACTGTTTGGATATAATGAACCTAGCCGTACACCCGGAATTTGTCGCTGATGCTCCAAATGTTATCCTATCCGCGAAACATGTTGTCGACTCCGATCATCCTGCCTCGCCTCCTACAGTAGGAATCAATTAGGGCACGCGCTTCTTTAAGCAACATGAATATTTCAAATAGAGACAGAGAAAACTCGATGCCGAGCGTGAAGCAGCAGAAAATCTGAACGTTGTTAATATATACTACACCGGGTTAGATGCTGTGTTGGAAAACAAAGGTATTACACGTGATGATATTTGGAATATGGACGAGACGGGGTTCCGCATTGGCTTCGGGAAAAATCAGCTTATTGTTACAAAGCGTAAGCATGCGCATTACTTTGGCCTGCCAGAAAACAGGGCATCTGCCACAGCCATTGAAGCTATCTCAGCTGACGATGAGTATATACCTACATACCGGCATTCCTGATTTTGTGTGAAAATGTACACCTTGCACAATAGTATGCTTAAGAACTACACCCAGACACCAGATTATATCCCGTCAATACAGGATATACAAACGATACAATCACCCTAGAGTGGCTTGAACACTTCAATAAGCACTCCAAAAAAATACGAAGAGGGCAGAAGTGATTATTCATCCTTGATGATCATGGTTCCCACCACACAAGACAGTTTATCGAATATTGTGATACACATGGAATTATTCCTTTTGGAATGCCTCCTCACCTCACGCACCTTCTTCAACCGCTTGACGTGGTTGTATTTCAGCCTTATAAGCACTACCATGCTAAGGCTCTCAATTAGATGATGCAAGATGGACTGACAAACATCAGGAAGGTGGAATTTCTATCAATCATCAAGGATGTACCGAAACAAATGTTTAAAGCTTCGACAATAGGCCCTGCCTTCCGTAAAACAGGGATTCACCCCTTTAGCTCAATCACAGTATTAAAAACCCTCTCTGATCGCCAACCCCGAACACCGTCGCATCCACTACGTACGAATGTTCTATTGTCTTCACCACTTAGTAAAACTCTGGTAACACTCCGACAAATGGAGTGAGTGGCCGAGTGCCTTAAGTATTTCTCCCTGACTCCCCCAGGCGCTATGGTAACTGAACGGGATGCTAAGCGCCTCAGATTCTATATGAAGGGTGCTACCATACACTGTACCGAGCTACTTCAAACCAAAAGGGACCTGGGCTGCACCAAATATGCTGAAAAACTCGCTAGACAGTGGTGCTCCGATAAAAATTATCAGCTTCAGACAAAGGGGGTTCTAACTGTCAAACAATGTCAAGAGATGGTTAGAAGAAAGGTTGAAAATGAGGAGGCACAGGCCCAGAAGCTGCTTTGGACCCTATATGATGGGCGGCGCAAAGCGGCAAAAAGTGTTCCTACAAGCTGCCAAACAGGCTAGGAAGATGAGAATTAAAAAGCATCTAGGCCCTGCTGAGATGGTATCGGAATCAGGCCCAAGGTGGTTGCAACGGTTCTAAACACTGCGATGGTGATTCTTACCAGACCTATTGATTGACCGGAATTACTGGTGAGCACCAACTTTAGTTGGGGAGCCCAAGCGAGTCCGACTAAAGTGGGGTGTAGCACGGGTAATTGAATCTATAGAAATTATAAGGGCGATAATTATAAGAGATTACACCTCTGCCTCCCCCGTGAATGTTAGTTAGGTACATACCTAAGGTAGGGGTCCGGCCCACAAACCCGGCCCAAAATGACTGAATATCTTGAAATGTACAGGCATGTACCCAACATATTGAATTGTATGGAGTAATACATATCTATACATTGCCTATTTCACCAAACCCTCCTATCACCACACCAAAGTTCGATTGTCAGCTCATCACGATGCATTTTTCCCACCCATCTATCTCTGTTTTGATACCTTCTAAATTCCAGGAATCATTCTACCTACAATAAGTTACGTTTTCCCGTGCCTATTTCTGTAAGTGTAATGTGGTGTGGTGTGCCTTGTGGGTATCCTTGTAGGTGACAGCACTAATTTTCAAGTAGCAAAGGCTTCACAACACCTATGGGTTCAACATAATGTAGCGTGTCGCACCTGCCACCACAAGAATTCAATTAATTATTCTCGCTTTATTGGATTTTCTGTGTACAATACACTTATAAATGATATATTTTGTACAATTGACATCAGACTGACCGGGTGGTGACAAATGAGCCCAACCTCACACCCAAGGCCGCCTGCCGAGGTGTCTGCAGGCTATATTCTCCTTTACTACGTGCATTCTACCGTCTCACCACATATACCTTTCATTTGGACGAGTCACATATACTTGTGGACAAATATGGCCACTATTGGTGCCATATTGTCAAAGAGGAGGAGGCAATAGCCCAAGCACTATGGGCGGCAGTATTGAATAGTTTAGTGCTACAGGTACGGGTCACCGAGGTGTATGGGTATATTGATGTGTGTAAAGTGGAAAGAGTGACGGATTGGCGGCTTATATAAAAATCCTGGTACCCCTCAGTGATCTAGTAAGTTTCCTCCACTCTCAATAACTTATTTCAGGCGCGTCGGCGTGCCTGTAGCTAACTTGTAAAGAAATTCAGCTGGTACCGCATTTCAGGCAGCCAAAAGGGCATTCCAGAGCTCCTGAGGCATAAGGTGTTGAATATTATAAGCTAAGCAGGGTGTGAATGGGCCATGGGTGAACGGGCCACTCACAAAATTCTGTATATTCAATGCCCTACTTTTCAGCCATCAGTAGGTCTTATACACTCGGACTACCTACATTCAATACTCCCATTGAATCTCGGCTTTCTCACTATAGTATACCACACTAAAGAAAAGCGAGCGCTTGCAGCAGTGCGCGATGTTCAGTTTGGAATGCCTGTACGACATGCTTCTCGGAAATGGACGATAGGCCGGACCTACCTCCAACGCAGGTTAAAGGGCATACCTACTAAAAAAGAAGCCGGCAGGGATGCTCAAGTGTTATCACCACTCTTGGAGTCCCGACTAGCCAGTTGGGCTATTGGCCAAGCCCGATTGGGATTTGCTCCAGCGCTTGTCAAGCTCAGGTATATGGCTCAGCGCCTGCTCAATGCCTCAGGCTCTACTTACAGCCTCGGCCAGGATTGGCACACCCGATTTATTGCACGTAACCCGGAAATCAAGGTTGCCCGCTCCCATATTATAGGATACACACATGTGAACAGTGCTACTGTGGTCAACATTAATTTATTTTTCGATCGACTTGAGGTGTCGGAAATCAAGAATATTCCCATCAGCCGCTTCTACAACACAGATGAAATGGGCATAGGTGAAGGGGTCGGAGGCGATCATTGGTGTGTAACAGATGCCACAACGCGTATAACGTTGAAAAAAGGCATGGAAAAGGGACAATGGATAACGGTATTGGAGTGTATCAGTGCGGACGATGTGGCATTATCACCACTCCTTATTTTTAAAGGAGCTGATGTGCAAAGCCAATGGTTCCCCGACGACAACCTTCAACGATGGGATGGGTGGCGATTTAAAGCGACTCTCAAGGGATGGACAAACAATCCCACAGCATTGGATTGGCTCCAATATATATTTATACCACACATTCGGGCACGACATGGTAATGTGTGGGTGGTATTTCTATGCGACGGTCACGAATCCCACACCAACGACGAATTTTTATGGCTTTGTTCCTCAAACAAAATCTTGCTCATCTTCTATGAACCACACTGCAGTCACGTTGTGCAGCCTCTAGATGTAGGCGCCTTTGGGTTGTTGAAAAAATGGCCGCGGCACCTACTAAGACAGTGCCCTGCCGCCACACTGGGGCTGTGACAAGGGCTTCTGTACGAGGGATAGCGTACGACAGTGCGTGACATGAGTGCGAAGATCTTAGTCTGACGGAACAGAACTTATCGGTCACGGGTGATTGTTTGATGCGCGAGTATCAACTGTACGAGAGCAAAGAGCTTGGAATAATAATTCAATTCAGCTTATAATAGTTTATGGCCGCAAAGAGTCGTTTGGGTCCTCCGTCTTCTGTTAAATAACATCAGGAGGGACTACCCCTACTTAAACCTTTGCGCAAGTCTCCAGCGACTACATCGAAACCGACGACGTCACAATTACACACGACGTGCTCAGGGTTTGAAAACTCCTAACTCGCAGACTAGCGGCCGAGGCCTATTCGTATCCGTCTACAACGTGTGGGAGGTATCACCGCGTTCTGGCATGGATTCTGACTTAAAGGCGTTCAGCCATTATCCAGCAGATGGTAACGTCGCGGCACTGCCTGGTCAGACAGCCGTAAAAACCAATTATCTGAATCTTCGATTCTCAATCTCGAAGTCTTTGCCGTGACTCCCCTGCCTTCGGCAGGGCCCCGTCTGGCAAAGACTTTGAGATTTCTAATCTCGTATTCAGATAACCCACAAATGTGCGGGCTAGAGATTTGACTTTCGCGCTAACGGCTCAAATACAAGATGCGACGTCGCAGGCGTCTGTGACGCAATCCCCGAGGACCCGCTAAAGACCCTTAGCTACCGTGGTACGAGACATGGCCACGTATCCGTGTGACAGGGGCTACCTCCTACCAAAGTAGAGATTTTAACTACCTACAGACAAGCCAGACTCGAGGTTTTAACCCCTAAAACAATAAAAAATGCCTGGAAAACGGCCGGCATTTATCCAAGGTCTCGGGACAAAGCATTGTCTTCCAAATTTGTTCTTTTACAAGAGAAGGGTGTTGCTCGATGTACAGGTCAATTGGTTACAGTTAAGAGGGAGACTACACCAGATTTTGTGGCAGAACTTGCGGCCTTGACCATTTCCACCCTAGCTAATGGCCAGGTGCTTCGGAATAATGGCAGGAAGCTTAAAGGTATGAATCGCGCAGCACAAAGGTTGATGTTCCGGAAGCATGGGAAGGCTTTGGATGAATTGCACGAGCAAATCGCGCTTCTTGAGAGTAAGTGTGACGGGGGTCATAAATAACTGAGGCCGTGCCGTTGATTCAATTGAAGTCCGAGATCCGGACTGACAAGTATGTATGATAGTGCGGTATAATAGTGCGGTACGGCACAAGTAATAATTCTATGAGGCCCGGAACGATAGTTCAATTCAGCTTATAATTGATTATGGTCGCAAGAGTCGCTATGGTTCTGCTTCTCTTGTCCCGTTCCTCGTCGGGGACTGTCTCCGTCTTATATCTTCCTCCGTCGCGACCTGCAATAATCTGCCAGCGCCCTCCGGTACTCTCTATAGGCTCTCCGGGCCTTCCAGCTCTCTGTAATAGTGTTCTGCCGTGTGCGGTTATCTTCCCGTAGGGTCGGTTGTTGCTAAAAGCCACTGTGGTTCGGTGTCGTCAGGTTTCTTGGTTTTCCTTTCGTCACTTCCCCATCTACCCACCGACCCCACTTGGGTTAGGAACACGGTCCGAGGTTCTCCCGCTCGCTAAGGTCATTTCCGAGATATTATTAGTATGCGGAATATTTCAAAAGGACTCACGGGAGCTATTCCGAGAGGAGTTCTCAGGAGGTTAAGGGTCTGGACTTAGCGGTTATGATCTCATGACTTCAGTCGGGCCTTCTTTGCCCTTCCGTAGCCCAATGACGACTAAGCGGCGATATGTCTTGGGCGCCTTGCTGCGTCGATCTATCTCCCGGGTCATCCGATGACCTGATAGTTGGGCTATTGTCTCCTAATGGCGTGATAACTTCGTACTCGCTTGTGATGCGACTGATCTAGAACACAGGGTTGCTGTGTTGATAGACATCGTATCCTTCTCAATAAAGCCACAGCGGCTACGTTGACGTATGCTGACGCGACAAAGGGGATGAAGGTCCCCTTCCTATTCGACTGACCTGAAACCCGGGCACCTCATATCGGGCTTGGGTAATATTGGGCTTCAAGTCAAGTAAAGGGGACACGTCAGCATGTCGGGGGACGTAGGCGGTAGCCGCCGGGGCAATAGAATGATACGATGTCAGGCTCTGTAAAATCTCTTCGGTCAGCTGTTCGGTTAGATGCCGATCAGACCATAGGGGGCTGGGTGATGTATGTATGGTCTTGTGCCGTGTCTGTATCGGAACTAGTCTGCGATATGTTTAGTAAAAGCGGGTCATCGGGTTAACCGTATGACAGTAAGGTTGAGTACCTGGAAGCGCAACTCAAGAAAACGAAAAAACCACCCCGACACAGGGTGAAAATACCACTTGGGGAGCGGCTGGTGCAAATCCGAGACGTTGGCGAGAAGAAACACATGCTATGTAGCCGAGTAGTATATGAGGATAAGGCCTGGGATGTAGGGGCACCTACCAGGCGTAGCACTAGAATTGCAGCAAAGTAGGGGGCAAAATCGTGTGAAATGTAGTTGGCATTCGAGGCGGAAGCGAGTTTTGTACACAAAACACCAAAAAAATTAATGTTTTACTACTGTATTCTGATAATGGGAATGAGTGCGTTCACGGGAGGCACTAGAATCAATACCTCAAAAGCGCTTGGCCCGGTCGCCCATGGCCCGTTCACACCCTGCTTAGCTTAATGGTTATACATCCAGTCTTTCATCCAGAACCACACATTCCCAATAGGTGACAGGTCCGAGCTATTAGCATGTTATTTGAATGTCCTGATGCCTGCTACACGTAGTGCCTTTTTTGTTTTTATAGCTCTGTGAGCAGGAGCCATGTCTTGTTTTAAAATAAACCCTGGTGTATCAGCGGCAAATCATTCCACTAAAGAAATTATTTTCTCACAATACCTGTCATACGGTTAACCCCATGACCCGCTTTTACTAAACATATTGCAGACTAGTTCCGATATAGACACGGCACAAGACCATACATCACCCAGGCCCCTATGGTCTGATCGGCATCTAACCGAACAGCTGACCGAAGAGATTTTACAGAGCCTGACATCGTATCATTTTATTGCCCCGGCGGCTACCCCCTACGTCCCCGACATGCTGACGTGTCCCCTTTACTTGACTTGAAGCCCGATATTACCCAAGCCCGATATGAGGTGCCCGGGTTTCAGGTCAGTCGAATAGGAAGGGGACCTTCATCCCCTTCGTCGCGTCAGCATACATCGACGTAGCCGCTGTGGCTTTATTGAGAAGGATATGATGTCCATCAACACAGCAACCCTGTGTTCTAGATCAGTGGCATCACAAGCGAGTACGAAGTTATCACGCCATTAGGAGACAATAGCCCAACTATCAGGTCATCGGATGACCCGGGAGATAGATCGAGCAGCAAGGCGCCCAAGACATATCGCCGCTTAGTCGTTATTGGGCTACGGAAGGGCCAAGAAGGCCCGACTGAAGTCATGAGATCATAACCGCTAAGTCCAGACCCTTAACCTCCTGAGAACTCCTCTCGGAATAGCTCCCGTGAGTCCTTTTGAAATATTCCGCATACTAATAATATCTCGGAAATGACCTTAGCGAGTGGGAGAACCTTGGACCGTGTTCCTAACCCAAGTGGGGTCGGTGGGTAGATGGGGAAGTGACGAAAGGAAAACCAAGAACCCTTATGACACCGAACCACAGTGGCTATTAGCGACCCCAGACCCTATTTCAATACCTACGGAAGCGGCAAAACAGTATTACAGAGAGCTGGAAGGCCCGGAGACCCTATAGGGAGTACCGGAGGGCGCTGGCAGATTATTGCAGGTCGCGACGGAGGAAGATATAAGACGGAGACAGTCCCCGACGAGGAACGGGACAAGAGAAGCAGAACCATAGCGACTCTTGCGACCATAATCAATTATAAGCTGAATTGAACTATCGTTCCGGGCCTCATAGAATTATTACTTGTGCCGTACCGCACTATTATACCGCACTATCATACATACTTGTCAGTCCGGATCCCGGACTTCAATTGAATCAATGGCACGGCCTCAGTTATTTATGACCCCCGTCATAGTTTTACGGACCTCCTACTGCCTTCAATAGGTGCGATCGGCGTCGCCTAATCAATTGAATAGGAGGTGGCGCCGTAGCCCTGCTGGCGGCACCGTTCCTATTCCTCCTATCCGTTCGTCCTAGCCTCCGATATTGTAGATATCGTGGATATGGTAGCGAGCCCTCCGGTCGCCCCTTTGTTTGTTTACGTGTATGCGTTGCCAGGGTGACAGGTAGGTGCGGTGACCGCCCCCTTACATTTTTCCTCAGCTTCTGAGAACAGCTTCCTCTTAGATGGGCGGCCCTTCAAAGGTTGTGTCACACGGATATGTGGCCATGTCTCATTCCGTGGTAGCTAACGGTCTTTAGCGGGTCCTCGGGGATTGCGTCGCAGACGCCTGCGACGTCACACCTCGTATTCGAGCCGTTAGCGCGAGGGTCAAATCCCTAGCGCGCACATTTGTGGGTTATCTGAATACAAGATTAGAAATCTCAAAGTCTTCGCCGGACGGGGCCCCACCGAAGGCAGGGGAGTCTCGGCGAAGACTTCGAGATTGAGAATCGAAGATTCAGATAATTGGTTTTTGCGGCTGTCCGACCGGGCAGTGCCGCGACGCTACCATCTGCTGGATAATGGCTGAACGCCTTTAAGTCAGAATCCATGCCAGAACGCGGTGATACCTCCCACACGTTGTAGACGGATACGAATAGGCCTCGGCCGCTAGTCGGCAAGCTAGGAGTTCTTCAAACCCCGAAGCTCGTCGTGTGTAATTGTGACGTCGTCGGTTTCGACGTAGTCGCTGGGGACTTGCGCAAAGGTTTAAGTAGGGGTAGTCCCTCCTGATGTTGTTTAACAGAAGACGGAGGACCCAAACGACTCTTTGCAGCCATAAACTATTATAAGCTGAATTGAATTATTATTCCAAGCTCTTTGCTCTCGCACAATTGACACTCGCGCATCAAACAATCACCCGTGACCGATAAGTTCTGTTCCGTCAGACTAAGGTCTTCGCACTCGTCGCGCGCACTGTCGTACGCTATCCCTCGTACTGAAGCCCTTGTCACAGGTTGTACCACATTGACGCGGTTTTGAAGGGTGGTGCGCTTCACCGCGAATAAATGTGCTACTGACCGCACGCTTTCTTCTGGGTGAGCTTGAGCATAGCAAAGAGCTTCTTGAATCTGGTCCTCCATTTGAGCAATTGAAATGAGCTGAGTCCGACACACAACACATGAGGAGAGGGGGTAGTAAATTGAAATTTTGCCTCGGCCTGGCCAGAGTAATTGATGGCCGGAATTACTGGTGAGCACCCACTTTAGTTGGGGAGCCCAAGCGAGTCCGACTAAAGTGGGGTGTAGCACGGGTATCGCCCTTATAATTTCTATAGATTCAATTAAAATCTGGTGATGTGAGGTCGGTCAACGATGGCAGGGTCGGTGAGCCCCCCCATAGCTTATGCGATTCACGGTTTATGCGATTTCTGGCCATACAATTACAGGGGTACATCCTTCCTTCCTTTTTATTTTTCACTTCTTGGAAGTGACCCACTAGTTTCCTAGTGAGGTAATTCTCCACCACATCACCAGCTTTACTTCCTTCCTCTCCCCTTCCTTACTCACTACACCTGTTCACTTCCCTCCCATACACATTCACCTTCCACAGTGCTTAATCAAAAGAGGTCGGGTCCGACAATGCCACGTCGTTAAACTGAGCACTGCTCTTCTTTTAAGAGGGGCAACCACACACCATACATGACATACTGTCGTGACGGTAATGGAAACACCGTTATCAACATCTTACCTCTGCTGTGAGGTGCTCTGCGACACATTGGAGAGTTTGACACCTTCTTACATCTCAAACAGGCTGGCTCCGACAGGTTTTTTTACTTTTGTAGTTTTTCCCTCTCGTCTACAGGCCAAATGGGGGTCAATTGGCTCCAAAAATGGGGAGATACTGTTGGGTTATGCCTCTGGAAGGTACGGCCAAGCCCTGAATGGGCCTGCTGAGATTACAGATGATGGCAGTGTTACTAAGACAACCCAACTGGCCCTGCACAGAATCCAAAGACTGGAGTCCCATAAGGAGGGGACGAAGATTATGAAAGCAAGTAGCCTTGGCACAGCTTCTGGCTTATGTATGTACTCAGTACTATAGCAAGCCACATCTCATACCCCTAGGGAGGTTTGGTAGCGAATAGCGCTCCGAGACGTTAAAATGATCAATCAATCAATCAATTACAGGGGTACCTACTGTAGTACATATAAGAGGTTGGTACGGACTCGCACGCGCTCTTTCCAGGGGGTAACCTTCGTAGGTTCAGATTGCTGATTTGGAAATCGGTGGGATAATTGGTGGCCCCGAGCGACACTTTTGTCTGGGGACTGTAGGTAACTCAGATACTACAGCGATGTGCGTATACCTGATTTTCGATGCATAAAAACCAGGGCCGTTTCTTCTCCATGGAATCTGAAGTTGCTTTGAGTGCTGGAGTTGGAAGACAGCGTCATTGTCTTAAGGAATAAGGGATTAAAGGGGCCCCTTTCACCTTGATGACTCTTGAATCATCTTCGCACCACCTGATCACACATTCAGTCTTTCAGATCAATCGTATTTCGCTTTCAAAAATATTACATCATCGGACAAAGGGCGATTGGATAATATAAGGTTGTTCCTTGTTGTTTATTTTCTTTTATTTAAAACGAGAGTATATTGAGACAGGAAAATGCGTATTTCAATCCTCACAACCTAACATTGAAGGAACCCGACAAATCCTAAACGTTTAGATTTTCTGGTACGATCCGTATATACTCAATATCTCAGATTATTCAAAGCACCTATTTCGACTATGTGTTGGTCTGGTCTGGCGTTCCGACACTGCTACGAGTGCTCGATGGAATTCAACCACCGCTCGTTGCTGATTCCTTGCCGCGCCATGGGAACGGGGAGGTCATGTGCTCCGCAGTCGCTCGAGCGCGATATCATCCAGACGAGCGAGAATTGCCCAGGTTGTAAGACATCCAGGTCGGCGGAGGAAGCATGCCAGCGCGCGATATACCGGTGCCGACCGCTGAACGTGCATGTCCCGGGCAAGGAGCGTATGTCGGCTTTATTTACCGCTTATCGGTAGATCATTCGAGGACAGTCACATGCGACTGAATTTCTTAATTATGACTTCTAGAAGACGTTGAGGTCGCTAGAGTAGCCACGTGTGACTTGGTATGTATATGAACTATGTCGCTACTATATTCTATACCATTGCTGATGCATTGTCGTCGCAAGCTTAAATACATCCTCATTACGCTCATATGGTGTACCCAGTATCTTTATTGCATCCCTTGATTATTGACTAAAGCTCGTGATCGGTATACGCAAACGCGGTAAATGAAAAGCCTGAAGTCTATGACATATCAACGTAATTCTCATTGATCAATAAGAACTCCGACGCTCTACGAACCGTCGCCGCATCATCAGACGGGCCTGTTCATGACATCTATCTCAATGAGCAATGGGTATTATAAACGGGAATAACATTGACGCAAGACGACTTTCATTTTTCAGTAACCAGAACCCATCCACTTCCCTTCCCACGTGTCCACGTCAGTTTACCATCCTAAAGAATCCCCAGTTGTGTTTCTATATCATGTGTAGCGCAAATGAAACAGATAATTTGAGGCCGTGAGAGAAGGGATGAAAGCTCACTATTCACTGCCATTCGTCCCCGGTTTGGTTGAGGGCGACTGAAGCTAATGTTTTTTCTTATTATATAAAAAAAAAGCCAGGAAACATCTAATCATCGTCTGCGATGGCGTTCTCTCTTACTACAAACCGAACGAATATAGAATCGTACGACTCCTCAATGTGCATGAATTCAGGCTCAGGATCACCGGCCTTCTGACAGGCCTTATGACCGATGAGAATTTGTAGGCGTGGGGTGGCGCGGTAGAGGACCCAAGACAACCCTCAAGCCAAGAGATCTCGTCCCGGTTCAAAGGTTCTTAACCCCAATTGGAATAAGTGCGCGAAGGATTTCGCTTCAAAAAACTCCGATGATGCTTCAGCTGGGTTTCTTGTTGCTTAGCAATGATCAGCTCATACTGCGAAATCATGGTCGGATGATCTATTATCTCCTCGGCGGTGTAGACCTTTTGCTCGAGACCAGGAAATCTTGGCACCTTTTGTGTATAATAGCGTGCCAACTCAGCTGCCGGCATGTGTGCTCCCCAAATTTCGTAGAACGGTACGGAACGAATGTCCGCCACCTGCAAACTTTGTGCACCGAGAACAGCATCCCATGCGGCGGCGACAACACTGTGTGCGGCACGGGCATGGTTCGGGTCGACGGATAGCACTGCGGAAGGGGCGCTACTCTCTCGCCTAGGCGTCTGCAGTGGAATGCGGGGGGTTTTATAGCTATCGTTGAGCCCTTTAAGCATCATCGGGTTCATAACCAGGTCGTTGGTTAGCGTGGAGATGGTGGAGCAAAGCATTCTCAGAACTTCCTCGGCGAATGACGACTGAATTTTCTTTTCGCAGAATGTGATGGAAATTTCGGCATCCTTCTTCCCGGGAATGATGGTCTGTACAAAGAGATCCGAGTCTTCGTGGCTCAAGCCCATCATTTCAAGAGTGCAGTTCGCCTCGCCGATAGTGAAGTTGAGAAATTTATATCGTTCTGTTTGTCTCTGGTGATGAACGACGGTACTAAAACGGGTCCAGGACGGCCAGGATGTACAATTCTGGATGACATCGGCTGTCTGCAAGTTTTCGTAGGGAGTGCTGGAAACATACTGGCTCTGAATATTTCGGAAATACTCGAGAGGAGCGACGGGAAAATCAGGTACTTTGGTCCGCACGGGTATGACGTTGCCCTTGGGCCCAACCACATTTGAGATTGTCTGCCCATTAGCAAGATTTAGATGCCTGCCCTCCACCATCTGACCGAATACGACGTCGTCAGTGCCCGACAGGTTTGACAAGACGATTGCCCATGCTCCTTTAAGAATCGTTTCAAATGGGATGCCGAATTTCTGCAGTGAGTTGATGGTGATCTTCTGTTGCAGCGTCTTCGGGTTTGAGTTAGCGACGGGCAACGAGGGCTGTGAGAAGATCTGGGTGATAGATGCGCTTTCAAGCAGAGAGCGCCAGTATTCTGTGGCTTCACTGGCGTACGTAGACCGCACCGCACGAATAACCTCACAGAAGCCGGTGCTCGGAGTAACGGAACCAGTGTGTTGGTAGAAGCGGCCAAGATCACGCACCAGAATGGGTATAGATAGGTCATCGTATTGGGCCCGAGACAGTCGCATTACGAGGATGGAATTTCTTCCCGCATCGAGGAAGGAAAATCTAGTGACGGGCCGGCGGAAATCGATGGGTTGTGGCTGGTCTCGCCTGATGAGCCTGGTGGCCAGGTTCGTCAACCGCCAGCCCTGGCACTGGTACCGCAAGAACTCAGGTCGGTAAGATCGAAGGACTGTTTGGTACACCTGGCGGTTTTGTGAGACGAAGGCCGTCCGCAGTATGGGATGGGCTTTAGTCAACATGAAGCACGCGTTCTCTAGTTTGTGCCAATCCAGATACCCCGTGGCATTCAATAAAAAGTAGGACACGTTGCCACGGGCTTGCAGCATAGCAGACTCGACGAACATGGTCTGAAGGGAAGATGCTTCAGCGACGTCCTCAATGACGCTTCTGTCTGAGCCAAGCTTCGGTCCAGCTGTCGATTGTGTCAATCCGTTCGATGATGCTTGTACTCCCTGGACCGAGTTGGCTGTGGACACTTGAAAATGGGCAAGCCTCTTACACAGGTCCGATAGACTGTTGTTTCGAAGGATATCAATGATAGAGACGTCGATTCCCCGTTGACGACACATGATAACAAGATTATGGCTAGAGACAATGTCGCCTCCTAATGTCATAAACCCCTCGTGAGGGCTGATGGACGTGCGGTCCTCAATGCCTAAAACCTGAGCCCAGAGAGCCCGCATCTGGTATTCTTCTTGCGTCAGGGACATCGGCTGCAGAGATCCTGTGGCTTGCATAATGTGCTGATTGTCCCCCTCAGCGAGAGCGAGAAGTTGTTGCCGTGACAGACCGGCAATCAATCTCTGAAGACTTCGTTTGTCCACTCGTAAGGAGGGCGTCAATGGCAGTCTCCGAACGGGTATATAAGCCAGTGGAAGTCGCAGTGTCGCTTCGCCCAAAATAGAATCAATTGTTTGCTTTAAATAGAACAGTCTTTGACGCGTCACGTTGTCAAGATTGGTAAGATCTGCGGCAGCTTCAACAAATTCATCACCAAGTTCGACGAATACAGTAAGGACAGGAGTCGAATTCGTATCCTTGAATGCTACTGTTTCGACCATGATATCGGCGCCTTGACCAATGCATCGTCGAATCTGTGCCTCGATTTCGGAGACGCTGAAAGGTTTCCGCCCCTTATTCTCACCTCTCTCGCCCTCAGGGGTGACAAATTCGATCTCGCCAAGTTCTCGATAACGCACAAGACGACCTGTCTTCAGGAGACGGCTGCCTGATTGCTCGAGGAGTGTTTTAGCTCGATCACTACTTTCCCTGATGAGAAGATCAATATCCAATTTGGCCATGTCGAGCCAGCTAGCGTTGGCAAGAGTGGGCCCCCCAATCACGAGCTCCCCGATTGCGCCCACCGGCATGAGTCGGTTATGATCATCTGGGCTCACGATCCAGAAATTTCCACAGAAAGGATTACCAAAGCTCGGAACGATTGGGGACCCCGTCAGCTCCGTGGCCGAGAGCCCAAGTGGGCAACCTTCTGCGGATCCGTACACAAGAATCACCTTGGCTTTTCCTTGCCACTGTGAAACCACTTCCATGTCTAGTTGAGTAGCCCGGAAACAAACCACAGCAATGTCTGACAAGATCTCCGAATCTATCTTCCGAGATAGTGGCGGCGTGAGATACGTCCAATTCACCCTCATACGCTGCGCGGCGGCTGTAAAGTCTGTAACCCTCTCCGACGCCGAGGGAATACAGACACAGCCCCCGTTTACCAGAGTCGTGAATATTTCGGACAACGCGATATCTACACCATAGCAGGAAAGTTGCATGACTCGGCTGGAAGGATTGATCCGAAGCGTAGGTCCTTGACCTGTACAAGCAGTAGCCAGGGCGCCATGACTGTAAGATACGGCCCTGCAACCATTGGAGCCGGTGAGACCTAGGAGAATGCAAGCCATGTCATGTGGCCGTGTGGGAACAGGTACGTGTAGTTCCACAGTCTGCAGATAGGGCGATGTGAAGGTCTGCTCGTTGATCGCGATGGTACGGCAGCCCGACCTTTCAAAGTACTCTCGGACGCTGTCTGAGGCCAAGATAAGACCTCGATGAACAACCTGCACCACCCACGGGAATATATCGGCAGCGTCGACGTCGATTGGAATAAGGACACCACCCGCCCTGGATAGAAAGGAAGCATGTTAGCGAGAGCAAATAACGCGTAGATAGATTTCTCTTCTCAGAGATTTTGGTGCAATACGCACATTAAAACAGATAACATGGCCACTATGGCCCATCGACTTTTGTCAACGACTACAGGAACTGGCATTTGAGGTCTGACTCCAAGGTTCAGCATGCATTGAGCAAGTCCTCTGGACAGTTTATAAAGCTCTGCATAGGTTAATGTTCCGTCACAGCCACATATAGCTTGTATATCGGGATTCATACGCGCCTGAGCGGCGACAAGCGAAGGCAGGTGTTCATTTTGCACGTCGATTTGCGGCATGCTATTCCATGCCAATATTTGATTGTGGTCATTAATTGTGAAAAGGTCTGACTCCTTCACCGTAGCGCTAGGGCTTTCCAGGATGGTCTCGACAGCTTTACCGAGTACATGGCCCACGGTGACGGCCTGCTGCTGGACGAAGATGCGATGTCCGAGGACGACTGTCAAATTGCCGTGGTGAACGCTAAAGTCTACATTGACATCGTATTCGGAAGCTTGAGTAGAGCTATTGTGCAGGAATTTACTGTTCGGGAGAATTTGGCTGGACATGTCTTCATAACCAAAAGATACATACGTGTTGAACAGTCGTTTTCCTCTTGTGTCTAGCTCATGCTCGATCACGCTCATGGGCACATGTTGATGTTGCAGAGCTTTCTGGTGTTCAAGTTCGGCATCTCGAAGGAGTTGAACAATGGTCTGTTGAGCAAGCACACGCATCCTGCAGACCAGGACCCTAGAGAATGGGCCGACAGCACTCTCAAGGCCCGCGATTGGCAGATCCCTTCCCGATGTGCGGTATCCGAAACACACGTCATGCATTCCGAGATATGTTCGGAGTAGAATGCCCCATGCGACGCGGAGTATGGTTGACTTTTCAATTTTGTAGAATCGGGCAAAATCATGGAGTCGTTGAAAGGGGATCTGCAGGTCAATTGGAGTTGTCTGCCATTCAACAGAAGGAGTAGTCCCAGAGGTAAGGCGAGGAAAATGGGAATATGGAACATGGAGCAATTTTTCTTTCCAAAATTGGGAACTCGATATTGTCAATTTAAGGCGCTCATAATATTCAGGGAAAGACAATTTATTAGCAGTAGCTACTACCCCATCAAAATAAACCTGCTGGAGCTCATTGAAAAGAATAGCGATGCTGGTGATCTAATTTTTGCAACGGTTAGGTAGGACCACGTCGTCGGAAATGAACAAAAACACAGGAGAGAAGGGTGACTTACATCACAGATGACCTGGCTGATTTCTAGCTTCAGGTACGCCCTGCCCACGGACTGACAAACAATGAGCCTGTGCCAAGGGGTACCTTCTTTCAGGGGCAAGCGGGGGACTTTTCCAATAGCCGCCATGGGGCCCTCAATTTCACCGCTCTCAATGAAAAGCATAATGGGGGAGTAATTGCGTAGAATTATCTGATCGTAGTGACCATCTTGGAGAACGCTGGGTGAGAAGAGTGTTCGCATTGCAGGGTGCTGGTTGATAACTTGGTACCATGCATCGCAGATACGAGTCGTATTTAGTGCGTTGCCGACCGTGTTTAATTCATAAATAACCTCAGCAAGCGAACTACCCGGTAGCAATGACTCGTGAACCAACACGCACTGCTGGTATGCTGTAGCCGGGAAGACATCTTCGATATTATGCGTATTCAGGTTCAGTTGAGGGAGGATGTCACGGTTCAATCGATTCAGTCCTTCGGGCGTGACACCCAGGTAGGGAACGTCAGACATAGAAAGCCCCGGTGCGTAGTCTTGTAGCCTGCTGATTGACTGGCGTAAGACACGCTCATAGTTACGAATCCACATTTGTATCTCGTCTCGATGTTTTGATTCCCGATTGTGCAGGAACTTGAGCTTAGCCTCGCCATCTTCCATCCAGACTGATACTTCGAAGATAGCGATTCGGCCGACAGACTGTCCGACATCTGCAGTGTCAGAGCCCATCTCCTTTCCGGGAATATCCATCTCCTCGAAAATGGAGTTTTGACTCTGGACACGTCCCAAAGCGCCCACATATGTAAAGACAATCTCAAGAGGGCAGTGAGAAAAGGAGAAAGACTCCGCGGATGAAGCGTCTATGAGATTGGCCGTAAAATGTGATAGGCTGGTCTTTGCAGCGGCCCGACGCGCATCTTTGACGCGACTGGAAATGGAAAATACGTCGTCGGTCGGCGACACATCCACTACAAGGGGAAGCAAGTAAGTCAGCCAGCCAACAGTCGTAGAGATATCCAGGTGGAGGTCCTGAGCAGTGCGCTCATGCTCTTGATTCCAAAGTATGGGCGCTGATCGATCCCTAAATGTCTGCGCGAACGAGAGTAAAAGGGCAGACATGAATATGTCACACGAGTCGGTCTTGAGTTCCTTGTTAGCTTGCTCCAGTATTGACGTTACCTCCGACTCTAATGTAAAACCAAAGGCAACGGTGCTCCCGTAAGTGTTTAGAGTATCCTCAACACCCCAGTATTCCCAATTGCGCGCTGGCAACTCGAAAGACAGCCCGATGACATCGGTTGTCGTTTGCACACGGTACTTTTGATGCAGGGTCCAGTCTTTGAACGTGAGGGAGCGTTCAGATCCCAGATGGCGATCTGTGAGCCATCTCTCAACATCGTCAGCGATCACTTGCCATGACTTGAGATCCACAACAAGGTGGTGAGCGACTAAGTAGAGCAGTTGGATCCCATAGTTCGTATGGAAATGGTGAGCCGCAAAGACTGGTCCATGCTCGATATTAATGGATAGGTGTGCACTCGCGATGACCGATTCGAGCTCAGCGTTCGAACTGATGAGGTGATGCGCGAACTGATATGATGTGGACACGACCGGCTCTATCGACTGCCACCACGAGCCGCTGAAAAAGCGAAAACGGGCCCTTAGCATCTTGTGATGGCATACTACGGCTTCGATAGCTGTTCGCAGGTCCTCTACACCGATGCTTCGTTTCAGCCGTAAGAGTATGCTGTGGTTAAAGCGATAATCGCCGTCGCTCATTTTCCTCCGCGCCGTATCCTTTCCCATCGGTGTATGGAAATAAAGATGCTGCATCGGCGACAAGTCAAACATTTCGCTCGCGGATTCATCTGAAATACGGGGGTTCATTCCCCTCGGGGTGACGAGCACCGCTAGATCACTCAGACTCGAAGCCTCCATGACATCCTGAGCTTCCATAGAGACACCCTGTGACTGGAAGCGCATTGCGAGTTCCTCTGCAGCATGAAAATCTCCGCCGAGACTAGGAAAGGATTGGTTCATGCCAATATCATCCGGTTCGACGCGAAGAACTCTGCTCACCGCTCTGGAAAGAATCTCCTCAAATTCTGTAGAGGGCTTTTTCAGTTCCCCCTTAGATTCGATGGTCATGATGCGGCGGTATAAGTCGTCGTTGACATTCTGTATCCAGGTTTGTAATTTTCTGCGATGAACCTGTCCCTCATCATCCAAAGGCATATTCTCCAGGACTACCCAAACACTCGGAACACAGTCGGGAGCCACTTGAGACTCTACTGCCCGTCGAACTGAGGGTAAATTTCTGGAAAAGTAGGCATTCTGTAATCTGATGTCCTCCTCGTCGACGCCGAAGGCGCTACTGCGGCTGCTACTATGGCCGCTATGGGTTGAACCCCCGGGCCCGGAATCTGACAAGGTAAGTAAAGTAACGAGCTGGTTCTCGAAGTGGCCAGCCTTCGGTGTTACCACAACAGCTCCGGATACACGACTGTCGGACAACAGAGTCTGTTCAATACTACTGCGGAGCCTCCGCCAAGCTTTGGGTGGTATAGCTGGGGGACTAGTATTGTATATGCTCGATCCCCGGTATTTCGGGGCTGTGGTGCTAAGTTCTGAGGGGTTTGGTTCCAGTGGACTGACAAGAGACGACATTGTCGGGCGCGCTGAAATCGAGAAGGGATTCAACGGATGACTTTCTGGCCCGACAAGCGTGTTGCCGTTCACTTCGTCGCTTGACCTGAGGGGCACAGCACGAGAGTCGTGACCTACAGTCTTGGAGGTCGCAGGGCTCCAAGCGGGTTCTACGGACAAGTGATTTTGGCCATGCATGCCATTGCTCGGCGGGTTGACAAAAGACCTCATCGGAATTCCATTCAAGGGTCCTGTGGTTTCAATGACAGCGGGTTCGTACCCGTATGTAGCAGAGTTCTGACTAGTAGTAGTAGTAGTAGCTGAAATGGAATTTGGGAAATTATGATATGGTTGCGATAGTGGTGATACAGAGGAACATGAAGAATCGTTGCGATTGCGGCGTTCAGGAATAGTAATTGGTGGGCGACGCATGAAGGTAGGTGAAGCCTCGTGAATTCCGCCGGACTGGCCGTGATGATGGACTTTTTCTTGGTAATATTGATCACCCTCTACATAGTCATCCTCCTCATCCTCATCGCGAGCCCACGGAATCCCATAAAATGACTGGGTTAATTCACTTGTACCGACGCCGAGAGCGTCGACAACGGTCCTACGCAATTCTCCTGTACCCCCCTCATCTACTCTCGTCTGGGATGGGGAATGTAATGACAACAAGGGGAAGCCGCCGCCGGGATAACGAGGGTGTTGTCTTGCTCCTTGGGTCGGTCTGATCTCGCATCCGTTCTCTTGTTGGGGATCGCCTTGGACATTAGAGTGGCTGGAAATATCGAGTTGAGGTAATGTTGAGAAAGTAGGCCACGCTGGACTGGCCATGCTGGGGAAGGTATTCGTGCAGGTATACAAGACATCAACAGACTCCAGCAAACAAATTGCGAACCAAAGACATACTTCACATTCAAGATGACAGATCTAGGTGCTTGCGGCCCCCTGAAACATATGGCATATCGAGGCGACGACACAAATGGATACCTAGTCAGACTGACGGGTTCATCCCAGCGCACTTGAGCAGGCCTGAAAGACGGAGCTGCACTCTCTAACCGACCTAGGACTAGACTTACCTATTGCACAGCAAAGACGGAGTCGCCTATGTGGGCTAGGGACGGGATGAAGACGACGGAGGGTAGATAGCCGGCTAGTAGTAGTAGGTAGTGTAGGTACAGTACGCTAAGTAGGTGGAAAATGCGAACATACCGAGGTGAAGAAGATGAAATGGGCTCAGCAGAAGTATTTGTCCTCAGATACCACCTTAGGTACCTAGATAGCGTACTGGGCCTACTACACTGTACGATGTGGGCAGTGTAGATATGTAGTTGTACCTGACATAACGGAGGTACAAGGCCTCGAGAAAACAGTGGTGATTCGACATATCCCGCCGCTTACTTATTAAAGAAGCCCGATAAGTCGCATGCTCCAGACTGAAGTCGGCAAAGAAGCAGGGGGCTATTTTCTCTGCGTCTCCGGATTGGTCTGCATATCAGCCAAGCTGAAGTACCGATACCAAGCAGTTATAGCCAAGCTAGGTACGGATTAGTAAGCGGTGATTCTGTTCTGTCACCATCGGTGCGCTTGAACAAGGTCCTGTTGTTGTTCTGGTCCACACCTTATGTCCTTACCTACCACACACATGGCAGGTTAGATACCTGGTGGAGGTGTCAGCAACTCCGGCTCAGGATGTCAAGTTGGTTCTCAACTGATGAAGTTGTAATGTACCAATAACGTAGACAAGGTACCTACCTAGGTAGGTACAGTAGGTATCTATCTACTGCAGTTGACCATGGCCACCAGCGCTAAAATTCCATTAGTGTAGGTCTCGGAAACAGAAGAGTTCACCGCCGATGTGGACAGGAGTACGAAGTTCAGGTATGTAGTAGGTAGGTATATGTAGTTAGTAGTTTGGTATGGTGTATCTATACGTACCTACGTATAGGTAGGTAGTAGATAGGTAATACTACCTAGGTAGGCACTTTAATGAGGTGAAGCATTCTGCAAGCGCAGGAAAAGACGGAGATGAGGACGGGGGATGGCTTGGGACCTTAGGTAGTGTACCTACCTACACTACCGGTACTCTCGGTACCCCTAAGAAGTACCTAAGGTGGGTTAGGTAGTATACCTTAGGTACCTAATAGGTAGGTACATAAGGTAGGTAGGTAGGTAGGTAGGTTGGTAGTGTACGTCCGTACGGACGTAGTGTAAAGTAGATACCTACGGATTACCTAGGCGGTTTGGTTTGCAAATAAAACACTCATCGGAGGCTCAAATGTAGGGCAACGGGGGGGAGGGGGAAGGATTCGGCACTACCTACGAAATAGTACCTAGCCAGATGTTAGGTACCTAATTCACAAATTCGAATCCTGGCTACCTACCTAGATACGTATAGGTACGTCCGTAAACTTACCTAAGGTACACTAGGTAGGTAGAGTAATCTTTTACCTTATACGTAGTAGCATGGCGGAATTATCCCAACGTACTGCGTACGGAATAACAAAAGCGCAAACAATTTCCCTACCTTACCTACCTACTACCTACCGGTACCTACTTAGGTACTTCAAAATTATTCCGTACCTACCTACGGACGTACGTACCTAATACTTATATAGAGAGGGAGGTAAAGCTTCTACACAGGTAGGTCTAGGTACCTTAGGTTATGTTATATACATACTACTACCTGGTAGGTATCGATGTTCCGTACTTCATTAGGTACCTTACGTACGTACCGACTACCTACCTAAGGTACCTACTTCGTACATCCCTTAAAATTACCTACCTACCTAGGTAGGTAGGTAGGTAGGTAAAACATGGTACACTCGATCATAAAATTGGGTTTACGGTACCTGATGTAATGTATTCCTTGTTGTCTTCCCAGTTCCGATGATGTTGCCCATTCAAAGTACCTAAGGTACCTACCTATTGTCATCACAACTGCAGCTGACGCATGGCTGTGCCAAATGAACCCACCAGTACGGACGTATGTATGTCTTCTAGTAAAGACATCGTGTATACATCCTCTCTAGCCTAATCACAGTGACGCCCGTGCCAGACTGACATTCCGCTGTGAAAAAGTGCCCGCAGAAAACCATCATGCCATTGATGCCAACGTCACTGTCACTGTCACCGTCGTGCGACGGCTACCCGACTTTGTGTTGTAGGCCACTTATTGTACAGACTGGGTTGTCGTCTAAAACGTGACAGTGACGTTTAAACCCACGTTCCTATAGTACAAGGCACCAACAGCTTCATAAACACGCATCCTTCCTCATGAACCTAATCATGAAGAATTCTGCGCTATCGCCGATAGCATAAGCCGCCACGTGGTCCAAGGCCACATTTGAGGCCGCGGCCGACATGAATATAGTTCTCGGCAGCATCGGCCGTCTCGTCAATGGTCGGTTCCTAGAGGACCATCTCATCTTCGTCTGGCTCTTCAATACTCATCCTACGCGTGGCCTCGTGAGTAGTCTTGATGTTAGTGGCGTGGTCGTATGCCGGCTCGCCTGACGGCTCCGTCGCACCAGCACCCTCCTCGCTCTTCGGTTTCTCCTTTTCTTTGGAACCAAAAGGCCAGAGGCTCGTAAAGGCCGAGGTCTTAGAATTATGAGCCGGTGGGTGGACTGGCAGCGGCTTAACAATTACGCTCGTATTACTTTGCTCACTCCTCTTGTCCGTCTCAGGTATGGCAAAGTCGCCAAAATCGTCGTCGTCGTCTTCGACTTCAGCCTGGTCTTCCCCGTCCGAATCGGAATCATCCCGACCATCTCCGAATTTATCTTGGCTCGTCCGTAACGTGTTACGCCACCAGCTCCCACGCGACGCCCTCGAACCCCAGTGGCCGGTGTTATCCCCATCTCCACCCATGTCGTCGTCACTATCATCAACCTCGTCTTCACCATCGTCCTCAAAGGGATTTCGGAGTAGCTTGTCAGTGACTTGCCTCCGTTTCGCATCCCCTGCCTCTTCATTGCAATCGATACCGGCAGACTGTGCTGTTGTAGCTGTCGAATTCTTATTGTGCATAGCTAGTCGTGCAGCTAATTGTAGTCGGGCACGAGAAGGCGGGATGTTCAGCGGGGGTGGCGGCGGAGGTGGTGGCGGTATGGAAGGAGGTTCCATGGATGAGGACGAGGGATTTAGCGAGTCTGTATAGGTGCGAAACTATGACAGCATCAGTAACGACTCCTGGTGACATGAATTTTAACAACATCTATACGGCCGACCGAAGAATAGAAACAAAAGCATTCGATTCGCCGATACCAGCGCGAGTCGTCATCGTCTCTACCTGATAAAGTAGAGCCACCAGACTTTTGTATTTTTCTGTAAGCCCTTGCCAAACCCTGAGCTGCGCAGCAATAGATTAAGTGGCTAGTCGGCCCCCGTAGTCCGCTAACGTATTTCCAAACCAGGGGACAGAGGAATGATAACCACCAGGGCATGAATAACTTCTACAGAAAAGCATAACAGACAGAATTTTCGTAAAAGCTCAACGCGTGACCGTGAAACAACCAGTGCTAATTGCAAGTCTTCAAACAGGAAAAAAGGGGTCACTAACCTCGTGATTGACATCGTCGTCGTCTTCCGGTTCGTCCTCGTCCTCGTCACTAGAACTTCCAAACCCGGAGCCTGAGAGGAGGCCAGAGCTTATGCTGAAGGGTCCAAGACTGCTGCCACTACCATGATCAGGCATATCCATCGTATTACTACCGCCGTTAAGGCCAGCTTCGGCAAGGGCATTGGATCCGGTACCTGGACCAGTGCCTAGTCCAAGAGTGGAAATCCCCATCCCTCCAAGATTGCCACCCATTTGCCGGTTACTAAGAGCCACCTCTGGTCGCACGCCACCAAGAACCGCATTATCTCTCTCGCGGGTCTCTGCCAAGGCACCCTCGACGTAATTGACCCAATCCTGACTCATGACACGGTCCACGACCAGGTCAGATAGAAGCTCGGGAGGGTTTCGCTCAGTGAACTTGACCACTTCCTCAGCAATCAAAGTCAGATGTCCCATATAACCCATACGCGTCTTGCTCTCAGCCTGGGACTTTTCGCTAGAAAGTTGGCCATTAATGATAGCGTTCGTTATATCAGCAGCTTCAAATAGAGAAATAGCGAGTGTGGGATTGTATCCACGGTCCATCGGTCCATTGAAAACTTGCTGAACAATGTCATACACAACGTTGTGGAGGAAATTGTTCCAAGGATATCGAAAGAAAAAAGACTAGGCACATCATGTTAGATCACGGTGATAAAACATGGATATAATGCAGTGGTTACCAAGATAGTGGGGACAACATTGTTGTTAACGAACTGCATCTTCAAGAAATCGCCAACAACTGGGTCGGAGGGCTCTGCTGCGGCTTCTTGTGGTGCCGACTCCGTCTGTTTCTCGCGGAGACTTTCGTGGTCGTGGGACGAGGATTTGGCTTCTGTACCCTGAGCCACGGGACAAGGTTGAGCAGTCTGGGGAACCTCCGTATCAGTCACTCCGCAAACAGACGTCGAGTCTATCATCGTTCTTTCGCCCACCGTGTCCTTGACATGTTCAGCTTGGGACGCAAAAGATCTTATTATGGTGGGTTGTTCCAGTGAGGTCTCGATGGCGCTTGTTTGGGAATTGCTGTGACCGCCTTCGACAGTAGTAGGGAGTTTTTCACTGGATGGCAAATGCTGGGTTGCTACTCGCATCGGCGGAGCATCTGGAGAAGCGCCTCTACGCTCTGCTTCGGCTCTGAATGGCTCTAGCTCCGCGGTGGCTGCTTTTTTGGGCGACAACGGAGCAACAACGAGCTCTGGCATCTCGAAATGTCGATCATCGACACTTCCATCCTGGAAATTGAGTCGAGGGGAACTGAGAGGCTCATCAGCGAAGTCATCATCTTCTTTATCGAGGAAAGAAGCGGCTGTAGCGGCAGGGATCTCATCCTCAGCTTTGACGAACTCGTGTGATGTATCTTCTGTCATCTCACCAGACGATGTCACCTCCTCAAAGCCGTCATCATCAGATGCATTCATCACTTCAAGTCGGCGGCTGTCGTCAGGCGAAGGATGGCCAGTCCGCATTGTAACATCATCGGAGGAAGAAGGCACTTCTTCGCCGCGAATGGCACTAAGGCGCCCGTCGAGGCGGAGGCGACGTCGTTCGTCATCTCGGAGCGCTATTAGCTGCTCCGAACCGGGTTCGTTTAGCAGCGCCATGTTGCTGCAATGTAGTAATTCGGCCATAAGCTCACAAGTCTTGAAGCGGTCAAAGCCCAAGGGCTCAATCTTGTCGCCAAAGGTGGAATCTAGCCGCTGCTTCTGCGCGGGTGCGTTAAGAACTAAAGACATAAAATCGGGGACGTGTTTAGCGAATAAACGCAGAAGAGTACCGAGGTAGATAGGATCGCGGCTAGAGGGAAGGACATTTGTGCCCGTACCCACGTCAGGGTCGTAGTCGGAGTTGTTCTTTCGAATTACTTCGATAATGATACCGACCCCAACAGTGAGGGGATTTCCTCCGCCCAGCATGTAGTTAATGATTTTGTCCACGCATGGTCTCGACACGAGCTGACGAGTGAGCTCATTTGGACCAATGCAAGCCTGTTCATTCTGGGAAGCATTGGCAGATACGGTGATGATGGCCTTGATAAAGTCACCAGCAGAAGTCTGTGTAGCCCAGCTATGCTCAGGGCCGAGGAAGGACAGAAGCGCAGGGATAACATCTTTTGTATAGAGCCACTAGAAACAGTAAGTAATGAGTTTCAGTTTGAAAAAAAAAATCTGAACAGGTAGGATGATGAAACTTACCTCCACAATGCCCTGACCATCCTCAGTCCTTTCAAGACTGATAATCTTGAGCAAGAGATCCATAACCATGGGGCAATCGACGTGGCGGAGCATATTTGGAACGGCATCGTCGAGAGACTTGAGCAAATCCAACATATCATGCGTCTTCCTGTCGAAGAGCGACTCATTTACCTTGGTGAAATAACTAGCCTGAAGGGGGTCGAGCGGAGCAGGAAGCTTCAGGAAAGACCAAAAATTACTCAGTAGCTGGCGATTCTCCATGAGGGACTCATAGACGGACCAGTTGTCGGAAGACAGTACCTCGGCTGCAACATAGGCATACCGATTGCGCTTCTTCTCCATCTCGTCTTCGTCATTGTCGTCGCTGGTTGTCCTGGACGAGGCATGGGGACGACCGAAGGCCAAACCAAGCGACCTGCCCTTCTTATTGACATCATCGTCGTGGGTATCATCTTCAAAGTTCTCTACAGGTTCAAGTTTGGGAGCAACGACATAATCGAGGAGCTTTGACAGGACGCGTTCCTGGCGCAGATATTCGAGAAGCTTTGTGTTGTGTTGCTTTAACTCTTGGATTAAGTCACTCTCATCAAGCAAGTCTTCTAGCTGAAAATCGGGTTTATCGAGGATGGTATCGATAGTGGAGATGTTGGCGTAGCCACCAAATCTCCAAAACATGGTGACGGTATTGTCCTTATTATAGTGGCAGTCTGTATCGTCTTAATTGAAACTGATGAGTCGCACCGTGGGGCAGCGCGACAACCAAAACAGCAATGGATATAAGAGGGACAATTATTCGATATATGCGTGAAAAGGAGAGATAGCTGGCGGAAGAGGTGTGGGAGTGACGTGACGGCCGACCGCGGCATACAAGGGGATGTATCCCGTCGCTTGTACTATAAAAATATGTGTCGAGTGGGGGGTATAGATTGTAGCGAACGGTAGGGAGGTGGGACAACTTTCCAGACAATCAGCGACTGAAGAGTTGAGACAAGACAGAAAAGATAGAAAAGAATGAGGCAAGGGAGTCCACGGGAAGGAAAACACTCAGGTCGAATTGAGCGTTGGCGCTATACTAGGAGGCGGACATATAGAAATCTGCCCCTGGTATGTGCAGACAGGTCACAGTAGAAATGAGTAGTCGAGGTAATGAATCAAGATGGATATACCTACTTCGCACAGAGATGGATTTGAGAGCGACTCGCGGTGTTGATGGAGATGTGCAATGGCTGTAGTGTAAATATTGTATAACGTATGCGAAAAATCGAAAGCTTTGTGCGCTTGTTGTTCCTGTAATTGCCGGTGTTCTCCTGGTCACAGCATGAGCATAAATATACTTCTGTTCCGCATCACTTGAAAAGTTGCGTTGAAATTCTGATCCTCATGGGGCGTTCAGAGGGGAAGACTCGAGCCGGCCGAGACTGGAGGTAGGTTGGTTGGTGCAGTGTTCACATTCACTCCTCGGTCAGGATGTAAATTGCGACAAGAAAGCCGAATCACTTGAAGTGCCTATACAAAAGTATGGAAAATACATCTGTGGGAGTGAACAAGTAAAGCGAGAGAATTCGGTGGTTAGGTGAAGAGAAGAAGAGAAAGTGAGAATGGAAATGCCAGACGGGAAGACGTTGATGTCTACCAGTACTTACTGCCTACCCTGCCTACAGAGATGGCACGAGGCAGAGACAAGTTGATAGCGTGTTACCTACTCCTCCACAGTGAGCGCAGAGAGATTATGTAATTGCTTAGTGTACCATGCAGAGTGCATAACTGAATTCGTAAGTACTACCTAGGTAGTACGGACTACCCAGGTACCTACCGACTACCTACCTACCTACCTAACCTACCCAGATACAGAGGACTTCCAAGGTTCGTTCTACGGATCCATACGAAGTACTTCATACAGAGAACGAGCTACCTACCTTAAGTACCTAGGTAGGTACATATACCTTGCAACCAAGTTAGTCTGTACGTACCAAGTACGACTACTGAACTACTTACCTAAGGTAGGTCGGTACGGACGTACCTATGTACTTTGGTGCAACTATTAGTGTAGGTAGTAGGTATGCAACATGCACTTAGTCGGGGTTCATTACTTACGTATAATTTCTTTTGTATAAATACATATTGTGCGTGCTTCACCACAATACTAAGTAGTCCGTACGGACGTACAGAGGTACCTAATCTGGTACGAAATAGAGGCTTCAGTGATCGTGGTGGAAGATGGAAGGTGCCTCGGAACAACCGAACAGATAAGTACCTAGGTAGGTACTACGTCCGTACTGGTACCTAGCATACAACAACTAGGTACCTTAGGTACCTACGGACGTACGAGATCTTGTTACTTACCTAATGGAGCAGAACAGTGAGTTGTATTCTGCGCACGGTAAGACACACTGTAAGTAGCCAAACAAATTACACTATGTACGTAGTACGTACGTACACTACCGGTAGATCTACGAATTCGTTGGTACCTACCACTTCAACTCCGAGAACGTATGAAGCCAACGCCTTCATTTGAGAGGTCAGGGCATTGAATATACTGGATTCTACGTCCGTTTTGCCTCGATTATACGAAGTAAACTGGGCTCTGCCCACGGACTCTGATAAAGTGCCTTCACTGCGATCAACCACTCTGGCCTCCGTCAGAGATCTTCATGTTTGCACCGCCACTACACCAGCCACAATGAGCCTCTTCCGTACAGTAAGAAGTACCTAAAATATCCGGGATGTCAGTGGAAACTGACCTCGTAACGACCTACCTACCGTACCTTAAGGTACGGATCTGTACTTAAGAGAGGCATCTCCTTAAGGGCAGTTTTGCAGCGCAGGTTCGTCGTTGGCCTGTTTCTTACTTGGTGATACAGTACCTTGGCTCCTGCTATGGTGGCTATCTTATCTGCGGGGAAATGCTGTACTGTACCTTGGATGGTGTTTTCTAGGCATTCTAATTGGATTATCTCGAAAGCTCAGACCTGGGATGCAAAGCCGCCCTAAGGGAGATAAGCAAACCTCAAAGGCAGCGAAGGTGCCTCGATATGGGAAGAAATGAACCAATAGGCGGACAGCATCAACAGTGTGGCTCGTAAATTTGGTGGAAGTGCAACAACTTATCCCCATATACGGAATAAAAGAAGCAAAGCTTTCAGTGTTTGCACATTTCACCTAATATACCTACCGTGGCGTACTGTACTTATGTGAGATTTACGTAATCTATATCTTACGGGGACCTTGTCCAGGAATCTTATACCTACCTACATAGTCCGTACCTCATCCATTATTATAGCTGGACATACCGTCCTGATACCTACCGCTACGGAATACATAGCACACGAACGTTTAACTGATATTATAGTGATTTAATTCGCTCATCTCTTGTCGTCGAGTACGGGAGATGAACGAGACCGCCACACACTGGATCACCTCTGTTTCTCCCGACATACGCGGCAACAGTATTTTCACCTATGTCAAATATAATGCCTTAAACACAATGTGCATGAATCAATCACAAACGTTACTCGATATGCTCTGGCTTGTGAATACCATCTCTCAACCTGAGCTTCGAGATGCCGCCTTTGAGGGTCTCCAGCGGCGCAACGAATGCCATCTGACTCCAGCTAGAGACGGTATTCCGCCCCCCAAATACGTATACTTCAAATCGACCAGCGAACATTCCATTGATCCAGACTCGACTGCCTCTTTCCATGTCTCCTGTAATAGTTATTTCGCTGGGTGCGGAAATGGCAATTGGGTCGTGTGTCGACTGGAGTATCTAAATCAGCAACTTTTCGCTGTTGCAACGAAAGGGAGGACAAAAGGAGCCTATAATACGCCGTGATACTCACAGTTGTTTCATTGGCCCATATACGTCCTGGCTCGCTACTGTCAAACTCGTCTTCTTCTGAGACTGATCTAAGTGGGTATTCGTAGCCATCTGAGATGAAGGATAGAATACCCTTGTCAGATAGCATCAGGGTGACATCCACCGAGGAAAGTGTGAACGGTCCCGTTATGGACAGAGCGAGGGTATAGTTCATCCCCTTACTCCCAAGTCCCAGCCTTATAACATCATCTGATTTCTTACGTACCCACGAGATCTCACCGGCATCGTTGGGCAGACGCCTATCGAGGTTCTGACTGGGCGCACGCGACGCTAGAAAAGCAATCGATTCATCAACTGTTTCTGGGTCAATGACAAGACCTCGACTTCCACTCCACGCTCTAGCGGCTACAAGGGGAATTCCCCGCCGGATAGCGTAGTAGGCTTCGAGTTGCGTGCTGGCATCCGGTCCGTTGTCGTTCCATGCGGCCAGGATGGCACCCTTATTCCCCTTCGCTCCCACAGGGAGCTGCTCTGTGACATTGATCGGGTTGAAAAGAGCAGGCTGCCACTGCCATCCCTTGCAGTTTGCGAAATTCAAGATCCGTGTCTCATTAAAGAACACAGGATACGGCGCTGGAGAGACGGGCACGTGGTCATTCTTTATACTCAGGTAAGCCCACCAGTCTTCCGAATTGATCACGTCGTACCCATTAGCTTGCAGCAGCACTGGATCCGACTGGCCGTACTGCCAATGCTGGATGATGATGTCATCATTGATCTGGAGGTCGTTAGATGGCTCATAGGTCCCCCATATTCGGATGCTCTTTCCTGACGCCTGACGGATGAAGTTCGACATTTCATTCACGAAGAGGATATAGTCGTCAGCCAGGCTCGCATCGTATTCGTCGGCACCGATATGTACCTCTTTCGTCTGGAACCATGGGAGGTATTCTTGCCAAATCCTCTTAACTGTGGGAATACTGTCGGGATGTGTCAAGTTAAGCAGGTCCTTCGAGGTGAGAGCCAGCTCGGGTTTCCACTTGGTAATGGACAGACAGTGCCCAGGGGCCTCGATCTCAGGTATGATGGTGATTCCCCTGGCCGCACAATGTCGCTGGAGGTCTTCGAATTCATCGCGTGACAAGGTTTCGTTCCGGCGCTGTATGAGAGGTTGTAGTTCTTCACTTTCTGGACGCAAGGACCATTGCGAATAGACGTCGTACCAGGTCTCGTTATGGCCACGACTCAAGGGGTAGTTGTCGCTCGTGTGATAGTGAAACTCGGACATCTTGAAGAACGACGCGTAGGTACAGAGATCTTTCAGATATGAAGACGCGTACCACTTCCTCCCGGCGTCTAGCATGAAACCACGGGTGGCATAGGCGGGCGCATCAGTGAGGCGGGATGGTGGCAATGAAGTCCAATTCGACAACATCAAGTGTTGTAGTAGTGTCCGAGTCCCCCACCACATACCCCGGGCCCCGGAGCCGCTAATGACAGCGCGACCATTGCCTATGTCCAGCTCATAGCCTTCTTCCGTTTGTTCTCCATTCTCATACGAGAAAGAGGCTGGGTTGCCATGATACTGTTGTAGGACGATGCCAGAAACATGCTTCGACCGCCCAGGCGGAATAACTTCTAGTGTCCATTGTTTTCCCGAGGCCTCGCTCAAGTCCTCGACAAAAACGCGTGCAAATTCAAGACCTGTAGGGGGAATAAGGGTGAGACCACCGGTGTCACGATGGGACGCCAGAGTATTGGTGATGTAAACTTTCGGTGGCACGGCATCAAAACAAAGACCGGCGGCGTCTCTGCCGAGAGTGACAGTATTTGCTAGAGGAAGCGTTTGAAGAGACGCTGCAATCACTCCCGGTAAAATCAGGAAGATACCGATATACATTTGGTATGATAGGTAGGACAGACACCTACTTGTTCCCAACCAACACCTTGGTAGCGTCGTTCCGAGTAAAGAATTACCTAGCCAAGAGATGACTTTATACATATGACACTGGAATGTGGTATGAAACATATCCGTCGTGGGAAAGGCTCACTATAAGTATCCATTTTGAGACTATGGGCAATGTGAGTAGGTAGGTGGCTAAAGAGAGATATGAGCAGGTACTTGTTGTATGCCATGATTGACTATTTGCACTCACCACAGACTACTTCGTACCTACCTAGGTAGGTTAAGTGGGTCACGCATTGTTGCCCCCCACCGTGCCCCCACCACCACCACTTTCCTTACTTACCTAGGTGTCACCGGGCCTCCAGGCACTCGTCCGATTGTATTCCGTATGGCTGTACGGATCCGTACGTACGTACGTATTGAGGTATGGAAGTATTCCGTAGCTAGCGCTGAGATTCGAGACCAGATCGAACCTCCAACTTATCAATCCTCCTTAGGTAGGTAGTTATTTGTCTGACTTAGTGTACGTATACGCTAATTAATACCCCTTTCAACGTAACGTAGCAGTCCTTTGTCAAGACCCTAAGCAGTATTACCAGGCACATCTTATCCTAGGTACACAACTTACCACCTACGTAACTTGTTAACCTAGGTAAAGCTGCCGAGATAGCTAACTAGGTACCTAGCATAGATGAGAAATCCTTATGTACACTACCAAGGTAGATAGCTGTTGCGACCGCTGGTTGTTCAAATCATCCAGGTAGCCCACACAGCGTCATGCATGGGGTAATAATTTCGTGCTGAAAATGCACCTACAAGATATAAAGACTAAACAGCACATCACATTTCCGTCCAGCGTCACCATGGATTGTTCTACCAAAAGTGCTGCGGGTCACAACCGATGGGGAAGAAATTAAGCGGAATGAAACTAGGGCATGGTCTCAAGAACAGAACTGTGTATCAAGAATACAAAAATCTTGGGTAGATGACACAATGCCGACAGGCAGTGACGGGGTATTTAGTATCATCTCTCTCACGACATCACACCTGTGATTCACAATTAGTCTCCATGACATCTGTAAGCATACCATGGGAGATGACGCCAACCTTTCAACAAGCCACAGGACCCTATATTTCTCTGGTCCACTCGATGTACGTGGTCGGGCCCTCCAACTCGAACTGCGGATATAAGGACAGATGGGATCCTGTGGTTAATACTCTACTTACGACAGACATTATAGCCACGAGCATGTGATCCACGTGAAGTCTGGAAGTACCGGAACTGAAGGTCTGAAGAACCCCCTCGGCCATGGTCTAGTTGACTTGGAGGGTAAACATGAGGAGAGGACGGTGATAGGAAGACGAATGCAGTTACCAAGACAAGCCATATTTTTGGCAGATGCGACAGGTATCTATCTCTTCAATTCGCAAATACACGCACATTTAAATCAACGCTTCCTGTTGCGATGACGCACCGGATCTGTACATCTGAGGTGGCGGAGGTGCCTGTTTTCGCAGTACCGTTAGGAATACCATTAGAACCTTCGGCGTTGCCGTTGGTGGCAACAGGCTCGCGTATGATACCTGGTGCCCAACGCAAGCACGAGACAAAATGGCCATGCACGTCGGTCAGTACCTTGACACATTTCCCCTCCTGAGTCAAATCCCAACATCGTAAGGTTTTGTCGTCAGAGGCGCTCAGAAGATATTTGCCGCCCGGATGGAAAATCAGAGCCCGCACCCAATTATCGTGACCATTCAATGTCTTGATACAGTTTCCCCTAGCATCCCATATACGGATAGACTTGTCCCGGGACCCGGTAGCCATAAATTCGGCTGCACTAGACGCGGGCGGTGGTTTTCTAAGGCCAGCAAGGGGGGCTAGATGTGGATAAGCCGAGGCAGGTGCGAGCGTACAGCATTCAACTGTATGCTCATGACCGACGAGCGTGAGTTTAGTCTCGGGGTTGGCGAGGGATATATCCCAGAGACGGGCTGTCTGATCGTTGCCGGCTGATAATAAATAGTGTCCGTCAGGCGCGGGACACACGTCCCTAACCCAATCGGCGTGGCCGCGTATGGTCTTGATACAATACCCAGTAGAAACGTCCCATATACGCAACGTTTTATCTCTCGACGCAGACACGAGCAGGTTGCCGGAGCCAGGGGCACCAGCGGCGCCTGAGGGAATGAAACGCACGGCACTTACGCTGTGATCATGGCCCGGCAGTGTACGAATGTTTTTGTACTCCTCAGAAGGATCCCACAATTTTATGGTCAAATCGCTCGAGCAAGAGGCCAAGAGCGTACCGCCCCTGGGACCACCGAAATCCACGTCTAACACAGGCTTGGTGTGGCCTTTTATGGTTCGCTCCAGCTCGCCTAGCTCCCAGTCCCAGATCTTGATAGTGTAGTCCTCCGAGCCAGAGGCAAGGGAGGAGAAGACAGGGTGGAAAGCGACGCAGGTGACAGGCATCCGGTGTGATTGCAGGGTATGGCGGGCAGGCGATCTCGGTAACCAACTTGAGGGGTCCTGGTTCCGGCGGGAGAGGGAAGTTGGCGTCGCATCATCCAGCTCAGACTGTAGTGTCGAATTTCTAGACTCCAGCTCCATAATCTATAGATAACAAACAAGAAAAAGCCGTACAAATTAGTCAATGAAGCACGGAGTATGTAGCAATAGGCCACCTGACTAACGGGCAGGCAAATGTACCTTTTTCTGCAATCTTACAACGCTTGTCCATTTCTTCTCGAGTAATCCCTCGTACTTTTTTGACGTGGTATCATCAAATGTTTCGCCGAGGTTTAGCTCCTTCCGTAGAGCAGCAGCAGCATCGGGGAGGTTGTTTGAGGCTAAATAGGCAATGATAGCCTTATGCCTGCAAATAGCAAGTCAGTGGGAAGAATGCTGTGGGTGTGTGTGTGTTTTGTGTGTGAGGGAGGGAGAGAAAGGCGGGCCAGATTCGCACATACAGCTCCTCAGCCTGTCGTGGAGTTAATATTTGGGCCATCGTGGACACCGGGTTCGGCGACGCTGCTCATAGATAATAAATAATACGAGCGCGTCGACTACACGCTCACGACAGGGCAGCGAAACCAAGATAAGGTCGGCACAACAAAATGGAAACTAAGAGTGCATGTATGCCGATCCTCAGTAGTATCGAGATGGTTTCTTTCTTCTGTCCTTTTTCTTTCTTTTGGAGTCTGTTATTGGGTGAAGGCTGATGCTATTGATCGAAGTTGACATTTTACCCGGGACGTACTTTAGGTCGGTAAGGTACAAAATGTAGCCACAGACGGAGTGGACACTAGTGATTTCCTCTAGGTTAGGTAAGGTACAAAGTACGGAATACGTAAGGAACAATGCAGTACCTAGGTACCTAGGTACCTAAGTACCTAGAGGTAAGGTACTTAGGTAATAAATATACAGCTACCACGGTGACTGGAGCATCATGTGATGTATAAGTAGGTAGGTTAGGTACTTCCTACAAGTATGAGCACTGGTAAAGCGATACAGTATGTTTACAGCTTTTATGTATAGAACCACTCACTTCTAAGCATTTTCACACATTTATAGTACCTTCATATAACACTGTATCATACACTGGATACCCCGTCTTGATGCCAACCTAGGTACATACAGGTAATCCGTAGGTAGGTACCTAATGTAATCGGTCATAGCCCCTCTTCCCCCACAATACGTAGGTACATTTAAGTTGTACCTTTCGCCATGGGAATACGTCTGTAATGCATAATGCATAATGCATAACGGTATATTTAAGGCTTTAAGGAGGTAAAAACACTACTAGTAGGTCCTTATCAAAGGTAGGTATCATTCTCTTAACATCCCGTGTAAATAATCTCAACCCTCACTCTCCCTTTAAAACAATTTCAGTCTCTCGACCTGCTGTCAAGGTCCTACTCTCCTTCTCCTCCACCTTAGCTGTGCTGTTCGTCTGGGATCAATTAATTGATTAACGACTGGATCACGTGCCTATAACGTGTACGTACAGTACGGAATATATTGTACTTATTCTTGACCTTGTGGGTAACGCGACCCTTGAGCCCAAAGATCCCTCCCCCCTCCCCCCTCCCGCCTTATCACCAACTCCTTATTTGTACAGCCGATTATGAACAACACAGCCACTAACGTCGGCGTAGCAACAAACACGCGTCGCTGACCGTGACCGATTCCCCAGATCGTCGAGGTTGTACCTGTGCGTGCATACGTGTTGTAGTGTATAAGGTGTGTTGCTCAATTCGCATTTCTGTCTATCCCCTTCTGCGTCTTGGTCTGCTTTTAGCCTCTATTAAGCATCTGGGCTTTGTGTTGGCAAATACTGCGCCAAGAAAAGTCAAAGCGACGGCTACATGCCTGTCTGCCCCTGAGAAAGATTTCATTGCACGTTCAGCATATGTTCGGTCATACCGTCTACCTTGTGTATATCCTGCTACCACTGCACATGTTCCCTCCCCCCATAGCGCAAAGCACCCTGACTAGGCACCGTTCATGAAAACACAAACAACATAGGAGAGTGTTTGTCTTGACGGTAGCGATGTCAATTATGGCTCGCCAAACTCTCAAAACTCCCTTCCTGCCCAAGCTGATCAAGAAAGTAGCTTCAAGTCTATCGCCTACTCGCAATAGAAAAAGCAAGCGCAATAGCAACGACCAAGACGAGTCCTCCAAATCGAGAGGCAGCGATTACGCCCGCGATACGCCAACACCATCAGAACTACCACCCGACTATCACAACCTCAAAGTTTCTGTGCTTACCCACTACCAACAGAATACCTGTCAGTCTGCCGCCATGGCTGACGGAGAGCCAGACTATAGCTCTCTACCACTTACAGAGCGATGGGTTCACAAGGTGCGCTGCCTATTACCCCTTATTTCCCATTACTATTTCCCTATTCTCTCCTACTTTTGTAATACTATAAAATATAAAACTCTGTCCATTGACCCCGTCCTCTAGGTCTGGAAGGTTCGCAAAGAAGCGTATGAAGAAACTGCCAAGCAGTTTGAGATTACCCCCGACGAGTATGATCCCGCCTTCCGCCCTTTCAACCAGGATCCTGGTCTATGGAAAAGCGCCGTCGCAGATTCCAATGTGGCTGCCCAGTCCGATGGCATCAACACCTACTGCGCATTCCTCAAGTTTGGTGGCCGTGAAGGCTGTCTACGCTCGCGTGGCCAAGTAATCACATCGATAGTAGAAAAGGGCCTCATTTCCACCCGCCCCGCCACGAAGGCCTCTTCTATCGAAGCCCTTCTTCTTCTAATTGAACTCGATGTTGCTGCCCCCGTTATCGAGGATATTCTCCCTGCCATATCTGCAAAACAACCGAAAGTCATTGCCGCCGCGCTTGCCGCTCTAACTACCATTTTCCACAACTATGGCTGTAAAGTGGCTGACCCTAAAACGGTTCTGAAGGTTCTGCCCAAGGTCTTTGGGCATGCCGACAAGAATGTTCGGGCTGAGGCCACAAATTTGGCTGTCGAATTCTACCGCTGGCTTCGCGACGCCATGAAACCCATGTTCTGGGGCGATTTGAAGCCTACTCAACAGACAGATCTTGAGGCTCAGTTCGAAAAAATCAAAGCCGAGCCGGCTCCCAAGCAGGAACGACTCCTACGTTCTCAACAAGAGGCTATGGCCCGGGCCCCTCCACCTGGTGCTGAGGGCGACGATGGATACGAAGAAGATAGCGCCGAAGAACCCGCCGAGATGGATGCTTTTGACTTGGCAGAGCCCCAAGATGTAATGTCCAAGCTTCCGCCGAATTTCTACGATAACCTAGCCTCCTCCAAGTGGAAGGATCGTAAGGAAGCGTTGGAAGGTCTCTTTACCGCCCTGAATGTTCCGAGAATTAAAGAAGCCGATTTCAACGAGATCAACCGGGGCTTGGCCAAGAGTATGAAAGACGCCAATATTGCTGTTGTTACCCAGGCCGCCCAGTGCATCGAGGTTTTGGCTAAGGGTTTGCGAAAGGGCTATGGGAAATACAGGTCGATTGTTATGGCCCCCATCATGGAGCGCCTGAAAGAGAAGAAGCAATCAGTCGCCGATGCGCTAGGTGCTGCGCTAGATCAAGTTTTTCTAGCTACCAGTTTGACTGAATGCTTAGAAGATATCTTATCCTTTTTGAATCACAAGAATCCTCAGGTCAAAGAAGGGACCATGAAGTTTCTAGTTCGCTGCTTGTGCACTACTCGAGATGTTCCCAGCAAACAGGACGTGGGTGGTATTGTCGAAGCAGCCAAGAAGCTTCTTTCAGAGTCCAGCGAAGGCCTTCGGTCTGGTGGTGCTGAAGTACTGGGAACCGTGATGAAGATCCTTGGAGAGCGAGCTATGAACCCCCACATCGAAGGACTGGACGATATCCGCAAAACGAAAATCAGAGAATTCTTTGAAAAGGCCGAAGTCAAGGCTAAGGATAAGCCCAAACCTGCGCCGGCACCGGTGGCGAGAGCACAGCCTGGTGGTGCCAAGAAAACTGCCGGGCCAGCGCTCAAGAAGGCCCCGGGCGCACCCAAAAAGGTGATCCCCCCCACGAGTTCAGCACCAGCAGCAGAATCGACACCACCTGCGCCACAACCAGCCCCCAAGAATGCCGCGCCCGGTAAGTTGGGAATGCCCAAACCCGCAGGACCGGCCGGTCTGAAAGCGCCACAGCGGCGCGTGGCTCCGGGCGCTGCTGGATCACCTCGAAGAACCACAGCAGCATCACCACCGGTTGAAGACGTGGAACCGATACCAATGTCACCTCCACCTAAGCCGCGTGTCGGACTTGGGCGTGGTGGTCTGGCAGGTCGACCATTGGCTAAGCCTGCGACTGCACCAATGCCTGTCGTCGCACCCGCCTCACCACCACCCTCCAGTGGACTTACGGTTATAGAGAGAGCCGAGTTCGAGGAGCTTCGAACGGCGAACGAGCGACTATTGCGACAGCTAGATGAGCTACGTCAGGATAAGAGCAAGCTCTCGTCTGAAATACAGGAATTAAAGAATCAGAACGCCGGGCTTATCGAGGATCATACCCGGGACGTTTTGAGTATTAAGGCTAAGGAAACGCAGCTTGTTCGTGCGCGCAGTGACGCCGAAGCAGCCGAGCAGGTCAGCGACAGACTCCGGCGAGAATTAGATCGTCTCAAGCGAGCGCTTAGCAGGGCTGAGGGACTGGGCGTTTCTGGAGGCATGAGAAGCCCGTCGGTGACTAGTCCGACACCTGAAGAAATGGGCATCTATCGTGACAGCTCCAACAGTACGGGCGCTCGGTCAAACAGAATGAGTTTCGCGAGTACACTATCAGAAGAAAAAGAAAATGGCGATATGCCGCCACCCAGTTATTCTCGGAGAAAGCTCAGTCCGGAACGGCGATATGCGAGTGGCTCTAGCGGTCGCGGCAGTCCTGCGCGCGGATTCAGGAGTAGCGCTACTGCAGACGAAAATCCACAGGGGCCTGCCCCAAGTTCCGGTCTATCAGCATCTAGTGCTAACGGTGTGGAAAGTTGGAAGCGAGCTGCTGAGGTCACCAGCCAGCTGAAGGCGAGAATAGAGCAGATGAAGGCAAGTGACAGCAATATTCAGCCCTTCGGTGCCCGGTCCACTTCGGTTACCTGCTAACTTATCCCAGGCCAAGCAAGGGTTCAACCGGCCATAAAATCAACCATAATGGGTTAAAAGCGACGAAAAATTGCCTCGTCCTTTTTTCTTGATACTTTACGGCGTTGTAGGAATTCGTGGATGGCTGTTGCGGCCCGGGCCCAAAAATGGATGGGATTGTTAGAGTCATCGAGTGCATTTGACGGCGTCGGATCAATACCCCATTCATCATCCTGTCTTTGTAAACTTTATTGAGGCCGTCATAATACTGCGTCTCAATGTCAGTAACTTCTGTTCCCGGGTTTCAGTAGTTTGGCCCATGACCCATGATGAGTTAGGACGGTAGAGGAACTTGTACGCAGCAGAAATGACTCGCGAATCATGGCGACGGTAAACTGGCTATATTACCTACAAGCGGCGAGCCGGGCATTTGTCATCCCCGCATCAAGACCTGCTGGCCATTAGCAACTTTCCTTTCGCTAGCTCGGGCCGCCAGTATACCTAGTACTTGAGACGGAAAACGTCACTATGGCAGCTGGAGAACAAGGAGTTGTGTGGTGCCAGTAGATCTTGGCGTGTGGTCTCTAGTCAGCCGGCGGCTTATCATACAGTGCTGGTATATACACGCCACTGCATGCCACCTGGCAAGGGTATGGTGTATTGCGTGACTGATTTCTCCTCTCCGAGTTGATGTTGATAGACTTCGCATCATTTTCAGGTTGTGGTCTTGCCTGGGACACGTGACGATGCCAACTTAAATCAAATAAAGCTGCAATACCATAGCACTCACTCGTTTAGTACCTATTAGACTATATTGTCGGCTAACCCTATAGTTATGCTCTGCCTCATGTCGATCATGGAGCGTACACTCACACAAGAAACTACGACACCAAATTCTAGTGTTTCACTGGATGGCGTTTTTGATGTACATGCGCTCCTCGCCAACAACGATCAGGAGCCAATCTATCGCTCGATAAGAAATTTTCTACATACGGTATTGCTCTGCTCGAAAGTCGATCCTGTCACAAAAATAGGGGCATTTGGTCGTGATCAATCAGTGAGCGGTTCGTATGTACCATAGTTAGACAGAATCCAACATGAACTGATATCAATGGCCACACTTCTAGACTTCACAGAGCGATAGTATTAAACACTTGGGTTTATAGCATAAGATCAAACGATAGTAATCGACAAGGAGTGCAATCATCCTCTTTTTTCTTTTTTTCTTTTCTTACTTGTCGGGAACTACAGTAGGTACTCTTTTCCATAGACTGATTCTCTACTGCGGTATACCGTATCTCTCCTTCTGCCCTCGTCATGTCTCCATTAGACAGGGAAATCCAAGCAACTTTTGGTCACAGCTTACTGAGTACAAAAGATATGCTCATTATTTACCAAAATTCAATTGAGACTTCAGTATCGAGAAGAACGGGTGGCATGCCAGCATTGCATCTCAATGAAGGCCATGCATGTCAAGTACCGGTCGATAAAAGTCGACATTTGTATCAAGTAATGTCGTTGGGCTAAAGCTGACTTGTGGCCTGTCTTGAGAGTTGGATCGTGATTCACGGTACGTGAACGGGTCTTTGCTCCACGATCTTGGGACGTTATGATATGGTGAAAGCTTCCCCGTGGTGTCAACTCAATTATGTATCAGCTGCGTTAAACGTCGGCCACCCACTGTATCTAACTGTTTCGTAGTCTTCCGTAACATATATTTACATCTGCATATCGAAAAAAGTAATATAAGGTGAGAGTGAATTTTCTCGGAGTTTTGATCCAAGAAGTCTCAATTGAAGGAGTAAAGTGACATCGTGAGAGGGCCGAATATGGCTATACACACCACAATTATGAACCGTTCAATGAAACCATGAATATAAATAGGTAGGGTTACGCTTCTTTCATCAACATGGAATACAGAAGCGGACCGGCGATCCGTACTGAGCATGACTTACTCGACTACCTTAGGTAGGTTGAAGGCCAGACCTTGAAGACCGAGCGAGGCTTTTCCAGATGTATTCGGGGACATCCAAATGGCCGCCCACGCACAGCTTGGGATTACCCTGCTCACAGGTTACCACCAGGGAATTCTTGATCGCATGGGAGGTAGCGTTAGTACAATGAGCTTTGTACGTCTGAGGAAAGACGATGGAAGGAGATGGGATATGTGCCCACCTGGCTGTTTGGGTGTGGCTAATATTGGCTACCACGCAAGCCCACAAGAGATTGATTTAGAGAATGTGTGTCTATCAGAATCTTCATTTATTAAAGTAGCTTCCAGCAATGTATATAGCAAATTATATTGTGTTCAAGTCGAGAAGGTTCGCCATCCCCTTTATCGGCGCTGCGCGAATTAAAGCAATGGATGTCGGGAGTGTCCGGGCCAGGCACAAGTGATCCGACCGCTGCCAGTTGAAGCTTACCTATCTGATGAAGCAAAGTAGTTACATAAATTAGATAGGAGTCTGCTGACCATATTAATGAACCGATCTGATTCTGACAATGAAATACCTAGGCATGTATGATGCAGGTACCCAGCCAGTACGAGACGATGCAATAAAGAGATCTTTGTTCACGATCAGCTGCTTCTAGCTAATGCAGCTCTCAAACTTGTTTTGTCTTAAGGGCGGGAATATATATGTCGCATTTAATCGAGAGAGAGAGAGAGAGAAGGACCATCACGGCCTTATTAATTTGTGAAAAGGAGGAGATGTCGGTATGATCACACGATGCATGGGACAGCAGATACGGACGAGTTGTCTCGGCCTAGTTTCTCACACGGCATGCAACCAAACGGCACAAGTCCGTACGCAAGCGAGCAGAAAGACACCAGCAAGGCACGAGCGGACTGGCTGGAGGAAGCCAAGATTCGGCTGACACAAGCGTTGGAAACATCTTACAAGGAACTGGATATCATCGTGTTCATAATCGAGGAGATGGAGCAGCGATCGCAGACCGAAATAACCCCCACCAACGCCTGGATGAGACAGGTAGAGCTGATGAGGGCATGCCGGGAGTATGCCGCATCACATTGCCACCGGCTGCATGAACGGCTGAATCAAGTCGAGCTCTGGGCTCATGCAAAGATGATAGGACAACAGGTGCCCGAGAAGGCACCAGAAGAGGTCAGTCGCCCGTTCTCTAGCGGAACATGGTGAGCATGTTCATTGTGAAGTATTTCTTAAAAGCCAACAAGAAAGTCGTGCCGTGCCGGTAACTCTGCCTGCCTTATTAACCGAGCCATTGTTTGTTGGTTGGTTTAAATTGCTGACTATTAGTGAATTGGAACAAAGTGGAAACGGACCGACGTCGAATGGCAGAGATGGCTAGGCGAACTCGCAAGCATCCATGCAGACCAACCGCGTGGTAACCGAGGCTTACCCACGTCGAATGCGACCCAGGACGCAGTCTGGGGACCCTTGCCTCACATTCTTAGCGCTGATGTCTGGTGGCGGGGGTTATGAAGTGACAGATAGGTACCTAGGTACGGAATACACGAGGTACCTACCTATCTGTGCGTTGATCGATGAGGCTGAGGCCAGACGATTTTATAAGTCCAGATGCCGGTCTATTTTCCCATGATACTCGAGGGGAGGGTTCGCTTGATCTTTTTTTCTTGTCTTCTCATTTGTTTTATTATTCCGCAGGTTAGGTAGTGATGCCCGTATGGGGTTATGTCTTATGGCGCTGCCTCCAGGTCTGTTTCAACGGCTGTGGTAATCGTCTTTATGTGCATAATACCTAATGCGTATGAGGCAAACACAGGTACTATAACACGGGTATCGGCGGAGGTAATGAAGATGTCACATATACCGTACCTCGGGCACTTATATTGTACGTACCTATACGTAGGCAGTCCATTGTACGTGAGAATGTAAATGGTGTGACAAAATACGGATGCGTAAGAACAATATGGATAAAGATAAACAAACGTGCAAAGAGTATGTCCGTAGGTGACTAACCGTCGGGCAAACCCGGCCCTCCGACAGTTGACGATCGGGAACAGGGGGAATGCTATTTTGAGGCCGTTAATGGTTGGTATTCCGTGTGTGTATACGTTCCGAATTCCCGCAACTACTACTTACCCCACTGTGCCAAGTTCTCGTGCAGTCCGGGCAGGCTCAAATGAAGATCGGGTATAGGCTACGTACATGGGCTAGGTATATATAAGTACGTACTGTTTATCATCCCCAGACTACCTAGGTACCTAGCCCTACCTCCTTGCCGTGTCTCGCTGGTACCTACCTAGAGACTTGACGATGCGATGTGTATAAGCCGATTACGTACAAGAAAGATGTTGCAATCTAATCTGTATATAATTAGGTAAGTAACTTGCTTGTAATTTCGTCATGCTTCGCTTTCGACTTTACTTCGCGCTAGCTACCTAACTTATAAAATGCCATTCCGATACCTTATGTAAGTCGTTGATCGTACATAGGTACGGACGTACCTACCTACCTATGTGATGGCAACAGCCCAGCCACAGGCCCACACAGCGACGATAGAGTAGGTAGGTAGGTAAGAGCGAGCAACCTTCCAGAAAGCTTCTTCAAGATTGCCTCATTTGACTTAACCCAGGAAATACCTACTACCTTCTAGGTACCTACCTAGGTACTTGCCAACTGTACTCAGTAGGTAATAGATTAGGTAGGTACCTACACTGGGTAGGCCGAAAGTCAGCATGGAGTACCTTAAGTACCTACCTAAGGTAGGTACATATCTTAGGTAGGTACCTAGTCCGTGCCTACGTCCATTTTCGAATCCTACCTGCGTACCGGCCGGGTGTTTCGCCACGTGCAACACATGCTACCCACCTAGGTACATTGCAGTCCTGACCATGTTTCTACGCCACCTGGAGTGGGATACGCGCAACGCTATATAATGCATTAAATTAAATTAGGTAAATCCCGTACAGGCCTTAGAGTCTACCTACTTAGGTAGACTAGGTACCTCGGTGGTACTGCCTAGGTACCTCCCTAAGGTAGGTAGGTACTAAAGTTTTCAAGTTATTGCATTTACCGTAGGCATCTAGGTACCTTACCGTAGAAGTTGAGGACACTGGTAGGTAGGTACCTAGGTAGTACCTAGTAATAGGAATTTCATCATAAGACAAATCGGCAGCGAAGTCCAACGGTTAGGTAGGCTACTTTAGTCATAACCGCATGGTTCAACGGCCTACCTAACGGACTAGTGTGTCCCTAACCTAGCACCATGTAGGTAGTTAGGTAGTCTCGGCACTCCGCACAACTTCTTATCTCTCAGGATCCATTTTCCGAGGTTGCCTTCCACACCCCCGCGAGGAGTCGAGGACTACCTTAGGTAGGTACCTACTTATCTACCTACCGGTACCTATGCGTGCTAATTAAGTCGTACTCTAAACATACAAGTAGGTAAGCAAGCCCACGGATCAGTACCTTAGGTACCTAATGTTTACCCATTATGTACTTCGTACATGGTAGGTATAGGTATCTCTACCTCTTATTACAATATACTTACTATGTATGCTTTAGGTAGCAGTACGGACGTAGATGTTGAGCCAGTACGGAATACCTACCACGATCTGGGTAAGCCGTCAAATCAAGTGCGGACTCAAGTGCCTACCTAGTGTAGGTAGGTAGAATGGAGTAGGTAGGTAGGTACGGAACTTGTAAGTAAGTACGGATCGGTACGGGATCCTTAGATTAGGTACCTAGATTAGGTACATCGATTACCTACATGACCTACTTACCATACCTACCTAGGTACTTACTTAGGCAGAGCCAGAGATAAGCCCTTCTTCTCTGTAATAAAATTACTATTTCGTAGATATTGCCTAAAGTAGTGTAGCTGTATCGGACAAACCGCCGGACTAGGTAGAGCCGTAAGTTGTACGTCCGTACGGATCCGTAACAATAGGTAGTTAACTAGGTACGTACGGACTAACAAATGTAGTTTACGGATCTGTGTACCTAAAACTACCGGTCCTGGCATTTGTCTTATCTGGGTATGGATCTCTCTTACGTAGTGTGCTCCATAGTGCAGACACTCTGTGTATGAAGCTATTCCGTAGTTTAGGTAGGTAGTGTTGACTTGGCTGCTACGAAGAAGTCTACTCCCTACTTCGTATGTAAACAATAAAACAATACCTCCTATACCTACCTAGACCACCTACCGATAGGTACCTAAGGTACTCGAAGCTACCTGCTGGGGAGGCAATCAACGCTATACAGAGACATGAGAAATTGATCCAACATGGTAGGTAATACCTAATCCGTACGCAGAACGACGTTAGTACTTAGAAACATCCGCTTCTTCAATCAAGTACCTAGTGTAGACGGTTATGACTGCTCATGTACTATTTTTGGAGTTTACCAAGGGATGCGAAGAATTGAAGAGTCTTTCCTCCACCGGAGTAGGTACTCCTCCGTCATTCAAAAGTTAAGTGGTGGTCACCAGCTGATGCAAGCCATGCATCCATCAAAAACGGTACAACATACAGCCAATCATAGCATACACGCCTACACTTGAATCGACGGTTGCATTTTCAGCTGCATGTAGGTAGGCATAGTACACGCGTCAAGAAGTCCAAGGTGATGCCTAGACTCAACGACGCAGACAACAAAGCGAATTGGGCTTGAGGTAGGTATCTCTGGACAACCACGACGACGATAACCTACGAAGTACCGGTAGCTTATGGTTCTGCATATCTAACTCAATGAAGGAATTCCCTCCGCTAAGATTAGCAAAGTAGTACTACGGACTACGTCCGTACATAGTACTTAAATGTGCACGCTGCTAACTCTCTTAGGAACTTGGCATCACGCGACTCAATTTGCCTCTCCCCTTGCTGCATATGCTTATCATAGGTAGTAGTACCTAGCTTACGGATCCATACGTGCCTGAACCTGGAACAAAGACGACGAGGTAGGTACTTAACTTAGGCATTTATCTAAATCTATGGGGTAATACCAGTATGTACGGACGTACGCACCTTGGTTACGCTACAAACCATAGCTAACTACGTCTGTAGGTACAAGTAGGTAAATCATACCTACCTAAGGTAAGTAAGTTCTGGGCATCGGTGTAGGTACTCAAGAAACCATACGCCTCTTCCCTACTTGTAGTTATCTCTGCTACTTACCTAACTACTTATCTACGCTGGGTAGATATCTATCAATCTACGGACCCCGTACGGATCCGTGCCCACACTACTGGTAGGTGCTTAAGACTAACATGTGCATGTGTGTATGTATGTGTAAGCGAGGGGCAGTCAGTTCTCGGCTTCTCTTTGGTGTACCCCAGAAAGACATGGGATCCATGAGCAACAACTCGTCTCCAGTGAGCTGTAGTACTAGGTAGCTGAGTAGGTAGTGTATAGTCTAGGTAGGTCGTTTGCCTTCCTTGTATTCCGTACCTGCTCTGCGTCTAACTTAGGTTGAGTAGGTTGAGTTCGAGGGAGGAAAGCACAGCTAAGACATGTCAATGGATAAAAAGGTGTCGCATTGCACCCTTCCCCCCCCTCCCCCCTCCTCTCTCTCTCTCTCTCTTTTGTCTTGTTGTCTCTTCTCTCTCTCTCCTTTGATAACGCTGCGCGGGACTCTCGAGCCAATCAAGCTTCTGGCCAAGGTTCTACCCTACCTGTCGCTTGAACAGGATTGGTCTCTTTATCCTTTACTCTATTCTCTTCTTCACTCTGCCCTTGGTCAGATTATCCCTTTTACCTTTTCTCACTTTTACTAGATTATCTCCTATCTGCAGCCAGACCATGTCGAACAGAGACGAGAAGGAGGCTCCGCCCGCCTATATGAGCGATACGGCCGAGGGCCAAGAGGGACACGCGCACGAGCCCAATTTCTTCACACGTAATGGCCTGAATCTCGAGTCGTTTAAGATGCGTGATTATGGCAAAGGTATCGTCGAGCTGGACCGTACCATGAAATCACGGCATCTGCAGATGATCGCGATTGGAGGTTCCATTGGTGCTGGCTTCTTCGTTGGATCCGGTAGTGCGCTGAAAACTGGTGTGCGTATTTCCCTACAATCGCCGCGTTGCGCCGTGCACTCGTTACTTGCATGGCTGAGTGGAATATCTCGTTAACACATGGCACAGGGCCCAGGTTTTGTCCTGATTGACTTCCTTATCATTGGTGTCATGATGTTCAACGTCGGTATGTCCTCTCCATCTACCTACCCTATATACTATATTCATTCATGATCCTCACTCGGTCAACTCCTGGAGAATCGACCATCGCCCTCTGACCATCTTGGTAGTGTATGCTTTGGGTGAACTCGCTGTCATGTTTCCTGTCTCCGGCGGATTCTTCACGTATTCGGTCCGTTTTATTGATCCTTCCTGGGGTTTTGCCATGGGTTATAATTACGTTCTGCAATGGCTGGTTGTCGTACCTCTCGAGTTAACCGTATGTGCTATTTCCATATCGTACTGGGATACCGAAACGACACCTGCCGCCTGGATTACTCTCTTCTGGGGCTTCATTATCGTAGTCAATCTTTTCGGTACTCTCGGGTATGCTGAGGAGGAATTCTGGTCTGCTATCATCAAGCTGGGAGCGACCATCGTCTTCATGATTATTGCCTTCATCTTAGTCCTCGGCGGTGGCCCCTCAAATGGTCAGTTCAGCGAGTACTGGGGTGCGCGCCTATGGTATGAGCCCGGCGCCTTCGCCAATGGTTTCAAGGGTTTCTGCTCTGTCTTCGTCACCGCAGCCTTTGCATTTAGCGGAACGGAGCTTGTCGGTTTGGCGGCAGCCGAAGCCACTAACCCAGGCAAACATTTGCCTAGCGCTATCAAGCAGGTTTTTTGGCGTATCACCCTGTAAGAATCCATCCCGTTCGTGACTGTTTTGGCGCGCATCTAACCATGTTCTACCTTTTGTAGATTCTACGTACTTGGCCTTTTCTTCGTTGGTCTCCTCATTCCTTACAACGACCCCCATCTACTTGGCGCCAGCTCAGATGATACTTCGGCCTCCCCTTTCGTTCTTGTCGGACAGTACGCAGGTCTCAAAGGTTTCAACCACTTCATGAACGTCGTAATCTTGATTTCTGTCATCTCGATTAGCGTGTCGGGCGTTTACGGCGGCAGCCGCACGTTGACAGCTTTGGCCCAACAGGGCTACGCCCCTACGATCTTCACTTACGTCGACAAGAGTGGTCGACCTCTATTTTCCGTTGCCCTCCACCTAGCCTTTGGTGCTCTCGCCTATGTTACTTTGGCTTCCAGTGGTGATATAGTGTTCTCCTGGCTGCAGGCTTTGTCTGGTCTTTCTGCTCTGTTTACGTGGGGTTCCATTTGCCTCGCTCACATCCGCTTCCGACAGGCCTGGATCTACCGCGGCCACACTCTGGACGAGCTACCATTCAAGGCTATTGGAGGCGTCTACGGATCTTATCTTGGCTTGTTCCTGGTTTTTATGGTTCTGGCTGCTCAGGTATGCCATCGCACTTTCTAATATATATGGTTAATTAGACTCTCGCTGACATTTCTCTTAGTTCTACGTGGCGGTATCACCTATTGGAGAGAGCCTTAGCGATGCTAAAGGGTGGTTTAACGTATACCTCGCAGCTCCGATCGTGATCGTGTTTTGGATAATAGGTTACGCATGGAAGCGTCAGGGCTGGGTTAAAATCGATGAGATTGATGTGGACACGGGTCGCCGGGAGCATGATTGGGATGAGATCAACGCCCACCGCCGCGAACTCGCGACGTTCCCTGCATGGAAACGCCTCTACCATACCATGTTCTAGGTTTAGATGCGTTTTACTGCCCCTGTCCTCGATCAATAGGGGCATAATAGAGTACGAGCGTTCTTTGTGGATGCCCCCTATACTCGCCGTTGTACTATATTGTTTGTATTGGTTTGTGTCGACAGTCGCTATTCACGAGATACCACTTGAATTGGAACATGATTAAATCAGTTATAGAACATCAAGCCATATAGGTACCTATCCTCATACTGACGTGATGTCATCGAACTACGGCCATATTAGCTACAATTAATACACACTGGAGACGAGCAACACTTACGGAATCTATTCCGTACCTAGGCTGGGCTCACCGCGCGTGGGACTTGTTTTGGTGTGACGACAATGATACCTACTGATAAGACTACGGGAAAGCGTAATTACAATTTTCGCGATGGATACCTATCCGTAGGAACATTCTAGCCAAATTATAAACCGTAGATAAGTCCGCGTTCCAGCGTCCTGGCACATTTTCCTACACTAGGTATAAAGTTAATAGTACCAAGCCTTATGAAGTACAGAGTAAGTACGTACCTACCTACCTAGCCGACCAAAATCCAAGATGGGAATACCGGTACCTACCGGTAGGTATCTACCTAATGCAGACCCATGGAGAAAGCGTGATTATTTATTGAAATGACGGTGATCCTTCACCCCACGAACGTGACCCCACGAACGTGACCGGAGGGTTCAGGGGCCCCGGACGCTGACAACTAACGCGATTTAGGATGGGGTGAATGAATAACGGGCGGATAGAGACTAGGTACTTCCACACGCTAGGTAGATATGCCTACCTAAGTAGTAAAAACGTTATCTTGGCATGGGGTGGTGCTTTTGAACTGCCTAAAGTATACGGACCGGACGTCCGTACGGAATACGGATCCATAGAGATAGGTAGGAACCTAAATTAGTGAATTCCATCTCCTGTGGGAGATGATAATATTTACGGAGTAAACTCACCTTGAAATTTCCCACGCGAGGATCAGTTGGTAAGATTCAAGGAGATACTTATTCATAGGTAGGTAGGTGAAGTATCTAGCCACTGACTTGGGTAGTACTGAAATTCTGAGGTGAAGCCATACGATCTCCGGTGTATTCCGTTCTTCGTAGGCAAGACTCAAGTAGGCTAGTAAGTCTACACCAAATGAGAACGCAATATAGGTAACAATACGAATCCGTATCTCCGGTGGCTTTAACTTCTGAGCTTGATTACCTAGGTACTCCGTACATGGGAATCAACCCAGCCCAGAGCAAGAAATATTACCTTACATAGTGGGCAATACGGATACATCTGGTTGATAGTAGACAAGTAGGTTAGGTGTGTATCGGATTTCAAATAAATGCGTCGCATTACCGAAGTGGCAGTTGATTTTGGTCGTGTCAACGGCGTATCTATTTTGATTTTGATAAGCACTTTGTTCAACAATCGCTAACGGATCCGTACCTACAAGTAACTTAGGTAGACTCCGCGCAAGAAGCCTTGAAGAAGCCATGGAAACCTCGGGACAGGCTCGGTGACCACCCACCGCGGACACACGATGCCATGTGAAAGCGCATCGTTCAAATAACCGACTTACCAGGGCATGAATACCTACATATCTACCTATGAATTACAATCTAGCCACAATCTCGAGTTAGTGAGTGTCCAAGAAACACTACCGGTACGTCCGTATGTCAATGATAATTACCTCCTAATAACGAAGTTGGCACCTAATACCTACGGACGCACCTATAATAAGTATGTACGTACGTAGCGCTGTCGGCGACACCAGCCTCTACGAGTTACCTAGGTACTTCCACTACGTACGTCCGTACACGGAATAGGTATACCGAAGCAGCATTCCTTGTTTACCTATACCTACTTACCAAGGTAGGTATCTACAAAGTACGGACGTACTTCGCAGTGTTATCTCCTCAACGGCACTAGGTGCCACGATGACGAACGCCTGTTTCGCACAACCCAGTAGGTATGTATGTAAGCAGTACACGTAGGTAGTTAAACTGGATGTAAAGTGACTTGACCCGAGGGTTCGGAGAGACTAGGTAGGTACATACTTACTTACCTATCTAGACTAGGCGGGATTTCTCATGTGGATCAAACGTAGTGCGTAGGTAGGTAGTCCATACATCCATACTTATGTAGGGTACGGATCCGTACCCTACCTACCTACCTATGAGTGTTCTAGGGATTCCGTCTGTACACTGGGTAGGTTGGTAGGTACTGCGTACTGATCCGCGTGGTTCGCAGGGATATTTGCAAGGAATGTTGCAAGGGGTTGAGCGTAATGAATGCCTACTGACAGACAACACCTACCTAGTGCACTGCGTAATAAGTAAAAAGTAAGTACTTGTTGGGGCGTGGCACGAGTAGGTAGTCCGTGTGTTGTCGAATTTCATGGTGAAGTGGCAGTATAAGTAAATAAGCTTCACTAAGTTAACAACATACCGATCTCCCGGAGCCAGCTATGTGAGAAAATGCCGCATCAGAACCGAGGTAACAGCATCCTGCTGTTACCTACGGATACGAAATAAGGAACACTGCGGCGTGAGTCGTGTATAGTCATCTAGGTACGGACGTAGGTAGAGTGTAAATAATTTCATTTTAAACCTACTTCACACAAGGCTTGAATATGTTCGCTATCAAACTTCAACTCTGCACTTTTATCAATACTGTCATTGTGATCTCATTCCATCCTTGCAATCAGCAACTAGCTTTCTGTGCTCCCGACATTCCGAATCCGTTAAAGTTGTTTCTGCGTTACGATCTTCTTGGCTAAGGGTTTCCTTTCTGGCTACTTACCAACGGCTCAACTTGATCACTATTTTTCATCTTCAGAGAGTATTAAAAGGTTCACCGTAGTGTAGGTACCCTCCCTCCTTTGGTACTACGCTATGCTATATACTGGTATTCTTAACTCAGGACCTAGTTCATCTTGGATGAGTATTTGTCAGCTATGGCCTAAGAATCGCCGCGAGTACGGACTGCATTCTCTTTATTTATTGATGAATTTATTGATGAATGAGTACGGAGTAACTCAACCGATATTATGACCTGTGTGTGGGAGGCTTGTGGCAACTGTCTTTCGCGATTCAGGTCCCCGTCGCGCAAAATAACATGCCACGAATAAATCAGTCGGCGGACGCAATAGTCACGATACGACATGTGGATGCGGTAACTTGGTCGCACATGCCGCTCATACTAAGCATGACATGAATTAATCGACGTCGGACCTTGAACCTTCTTATTTTTTCCTTTCAGTTTCGACTTTCTGAAATCGCGCTCACGAGTAGGCAAGATATAGCGCGCGCATTTCAAACAAGACAAATTCATACGCGTGACAATACGATAACAAATAACTATCCAGTGTAGCCTGTCTACATCAGAGCCAACGCTCAGCCATGACTCTATCACAATTCACAGTACATGGTACGGTTTACCTGTTCAATATAACTAGCATTCGCTTGCCCTCTATCAGCCATTCATGAACTTGGTAAGGCGGTCGTTCAAACCAAGTGATAACCAGGTCATCTGGCAGTTACCTCGACCCATCATTCGGTCAAGCAGGAAAGAAGAACGATTGATATCCAAATCTAAGATAATGATGTTCAATAAATACATATATTCCGGGTCGATCGGGGTTCAAAGCCAACTCGAGGAAGAACGAGAGACCAAGGGGGCTCCGACAAAATCGAAAAGCTTCATTTCACGTACTGAGACATGGTGATTATTCAATCAATACTGAGGCGTTCTACGTCTTCCAGGGCGTGGACTATCGACGCCATTCTATATAATCCGAATCAAAAGCAATGTCTCCGCACGGGCCTGCCGCAAGAAACATAGATTGTTCAAATTGCTTCACAGTCAGTTTGGTAGACGTATAATGCGTCCACTCGCAAGAATCAAGTGGATGCGCAACCGCAACCTGTATAGTCGCAAGCTCTAGATACACATCAAGCGCTCTATTCCCGTTCATCAAGATGAGATATAACATTACGGCACTAGCGGCCTTCATGACCTCAAATCTGAGCAGTCCCGCGGAGAGCGTATACACAACGGGATTGCCTGCGTGCTCCTCGACAGCATCTACACCCTGCCAATGTCCAGACGGCACCCAATACCTCGAAGCCGTGACGGTCGGTGTAATTGGGGCTAGCGCACACGACGTTGGGTATCTCGTAAATGACTGTACGTCTACCTCCAGGCGAAGGAACATTATGACGCGTCGAGGGCTGAGACTCGCTTGATCTAGTTTACAACATCTCCTGGCAGCTAGGTTCGAGACCGTACAAGACCAAGGGCTCCAACAACAAGGTTGGATCGATTCGCTCTGTGAATTACCCACTCGTTCCCTTTGGGTGTAAGTTAACCACCGATAACCTCTCCTTACTTTATTCGTTTCCTCATCGTGTTATTCTACGCAAAGAAGGAATAGTCGTGCTCCGTAATACTGCTTCAGAACTCAGCTACAGCACGAACTTCCAAATCACACTGCAAGATCATTGCTTACCGAAAAGTCGTAGCTGAGGACGTTGACGAGAGAGTAAGTATGAATCAATTTCGGTCGAGCACACTCCCAGAACCCAACTCACACATATGACCTCCGACAGCTGGTAGCTCGCCAAGTCTCACCGGACGGCTCCTTCACGATGTCCTTCGAACAAGTCCAACCCCGCATCCCCTATCCAGACGGCACGTAAGTACATACAACCATTACCCTTTGCCGCATGCCCCAAAATAATCCTACTAACAGAACAAACCAAAAGGGGCGTCTTCGCGGGCTGGTGGGGGACGATAACAGGAATGGCAGCAACAGGTGATGAAACAATCCTAACCTGGACGAACTGGGCGTGCGAAAGCAGGCATATCCGCAGTACGTACACACACACACGCCCCTCTTGGTCTTGGCCAAGCCAGGGTAAATAACACGTGCAGATTTCGCCGGCTTTCACGAGATCTCATTCAACAACGCCACAGCCATCCTTACGGCACAGGGCAAGGTGCGCGGAACGAACGTTATGCCCGTTTCGGCGCAGTCCTTTGCTACGTAGTGGTCACTCTTCTTTCGCAATACAGAAATGGACAGTCTGTATACCAACAGGCACAAACGAGGAGAGAGAAAGGAGGCATCGGTATTAAGTAATACATAAGTTGGATACAGACTATCAGAGCCGTCATTATTACCACATTATCTTCTTCCATTGGCCTAAGTTCGTACTGCCACTGCTGAAATGCACTCTTCGAAGAGATAGAGACGCCGTACTGCATCTTTAGCCTTGAAATGCTTGACTCTCCTGTCAAGAGACAGTTCTTAATCCCTATGCGGAAAACACGACAAGTCCCATCATGCATGAATATCTAGAGGGGAGAACTGATCACGCTCAAGCTACATAACCACATGACAATTTATTCATTCAAGTCCGCTTAAAACCACAGAAGGATAACAAACAATGTAGCGCCGAAACTAACACCACTTCGCGTAGAAGTCACGGACGTTTGGGTAGCTAGTCTAGATCAATTACATAAATTGGTGATGCGTGCGTGTTTACACCAACATCGACACAATTCATCTCCGGCCGTTCCGTTCAACCTCATCGTAAAGAGGGCCCAAAAGAGCATTCCACTCCGTCGTGGCGTCGCGCCTGAATTCTCCGTTCGTCTTTCTCGACTCGACAACCAGAACGTCATCTCGGAAATACGCCAATACACCACCTTTGCCATCCATGCGCGCCGTAAGACGGAAATAGTGCTTACCTTGCTCGTTTGCTTTGTGGACGGGGATAAATTGTAGATCATTTTCCTGACACCAGTGTTCCACTTCGTCGCGGAAGGTAGGCTCAGCAGCTTCTGTGGGCTGGCTCGGGGGATAGGCCGGCCTTGGTCTCTCACCCAGCTTTTCTTTGGAATGGCGTGATTTGGCTGGACGAGCAGCGTGTCCCTTAGGGCGAGGAAGTCGGTGTTTCGCCTCGTCTCCCAGCGACAAAGCCTTTTCGATCATAGCCGTGCCACTTTGAAACTCAGCTTGAATGCTTTTATGAGATGAGATATCGGATGGGAACACTTCGTTGTGCCACCATTCAAACCAGGCCCCGATTTCTTCGTAATTAGCTTCGTCATTGGTGAGCCATTGATGCAGGACATCGTGCCACATAGGGAATATGGCTGTGACAATCACTTCAGCGATCATGGAAGAGGAAATAACGTCGGCCCATCTGATCACGCCCTGAAGCACCTTCAGGTACGGCTCCTGATCACTTGGGTCAACACGAAAGTTTGTGCGTAAATAATGCCCCATGCTCGGTAGAATATGATGCATCACCAGAGGTTTCCATTGATCTTGTGATTTCGACGGGCGGAAGATGTCTTGCCATGGCTTGAGTCCGGGCACCACTCCCTTCTCAAACTGCCAGGTACTGATCAACTGTCGGAATTTCCGTCTGACATCTGCGACCAGGCCTGTGCCTTTCGGATCGAGATGATGCGGAGGTAGATACTGGAGCCAGGGGAATACCCACAGATGTGGTAATGTGCTCCGCTCCTTCTTAGGCTTCCAACTCGCGATGGCGTTCTCAAGTCTTCGAACAACCTGTTCGAGCAATTGGGAGCGAACAAACGCAGGCAACAGCTTTTCCCATCTATCGAGTACAGCGAGAAGAGGTGCAGCATCGTAGACATCCCAGGTCTGGGATATGGCCGTGACCAATTTGGGAAAGACTATCTTGTATATCATGCTCTCATATGGCGTCGTCGACCTCCCATGCAAGTGGCTTGAGCTGTTTGCCACCGCGTCACCCCGTTTGGAGACGGCGCTTTCTATGGCTGCCTGACTGTGTGTACCGAGAAGTGTTTTTACCCCGACAAGATGACTCACAAAATTGCCGAGGTTGGGATCTTCTAGCGGTTGCCAGCCCTGTGTGGCGTTGGCCAAAAAGGGGTGAATACTGGCCACCGCGATACTGGAGAGTTCATCGTGGTACGTGGAAATGGAGGATTCGGCTTTCTTGAGCCCAGCAATCACAGGATCCCACTGCTCATCCCGTGCAGCTTGGCAGACATCATCGAGACCAAGAGAAAATGTTTGAAGTGATACGAATTCGTTACTTAGCTCATCTATTTCTTGTTGGCGTTGGAGAGCCTCCATATCAAGCCACGCCTTTCTTTCCTCGAGTGTCTTCCATTCCTCCACAAAGGCAGCGAGATCACCCTGAGCACGCCTCGCAAGCTTTCGAGCTTCCGTTTGTTCTACCGATTCAGTGCCTGCTGTCGGCGTAAGCAGACCAGAGCCGGCAGTGAGCAATTTCTGGTCGCGTCCGGTCATGTCCAGAATAGGGGTGAAGGCGTCTGGTACGTGGAGGCCCGGTGCGACTCTCTGGATGTCGCTGACTGTCATGTATTTTGGCTTAAACCGTTTTGGAGTGCTCAGGTCGCTACCCGAGCGACTGTCCCCAACTTTCTTCTTGGTCTTCTCGCGCCTGGCCCCCTGCTGCTCTTTGTCAGAATCCGATATATCCTCTCCACGCAAGCGCGCCTGTCGTTTTTGTTCCTTGATTTCTTGCTTGGATTTCTCCCGCACGGTACCGAGACCTACGTTCCCTTGAGGACGCAGTGTCGCCTCTATAATGCTGGCCCGACCCTGCGCATTTGCTCCGAGACCCTGTCCCTCAACGTAACCCATCTTGGCCATCATGCGGGCGGCGAATGAGTTTGCCTTGCCCTTAGAGATGCCACTGAAAGCACTCGGCTTGGGAGTTGGGATTGATAGCCCGTCATTTTCAACCAAGATTGGGTTGAGGACAGGTTCTTTCTCGGATTTCGGTACGAAGCCCTTCCCTAAGGGTGTGGAGCCGTCGTAATTTGGCTTCATCGTGACTTGACGCTTACTGGGTGCGCCGCCAAAAATATTCGAGGCAGCTTGTGTCTGAGAGGGAGGAGACCAACCTAGCCCAACTCCCTGGGCTGAAGGTCGGAAGCCCAGGCCTACGCCATCCATCACTTCATCTTCATCTTCGTCTTGAACCTCCTCCGCATTCCCTTGACTACAGTCCATTTGATGGACGCCGGTGCCAAGGTGGCTTGTCGATAAGTTGTCGTCATCATTGTGATCCTCCTTGTCATCAGGTTCATCGTCGTCTTGGTCTAAATTTTCCTGGCCTGCAGAAACAAATGTGACATTTCTATGTCTAAGGTCCTTCTTCGACCGCCAGCTCCTGGTAGGATGTTCATCGTCGTCGGTATCAGAGGCAAAGATGCCTAGAGCTGCACTTTCTTTCGTATTGCGGCCGGTTTTGCGACGTTTGCGAGGGTTGAAGTCGAGGAACTCGTCAGACCTGGGATCTACGGAGGGTAAGGCAAAATTCTCAGCGTCGCTTGTGTCGCCGTCAGAAGACGAATAGGTAGCAGCGTCGGTCTTTGAGATTTTCGCACGTCTGAAGGACATATTGTTGGTATGCCGATCGCCCCCAACAAAAACAAGGGTATGAGGTATGAGACCTACGCCAGATAGTCTTTAGTGTTCAAGCAGGTAATCTATCTCGAAGGGAGAGACAGGCGTCAAGGTAGAGGTAAATTCAATGAGAAGGTTGGATGGCAATGCCGCACTTGAGCTGATAAATTCAGATGTTGCTTTCGGATCCGTATTTGTTAACGAGGTCTGGCCATAAATTAGGTATTACGTATAAGTAGGGCATCGCGCTTAGGTAAGTGCCTGCAGGGATGGAATACTGATGTACCTACCTAGGTACCTACTTCAGGTATTGAATAATACGGAATACACACAGTACGGATCCATAGCGTTCACTATATGAGAAACGCAGCAAAGTTAACACGGATACCTAGGGATACCTACAGTACCTACCTACTTATGTAGGTGGCTTGCACAGTACATAGATTCGTCAAGTGCATTATACCTATCACATCCATACCTACCTACGCCGTACAGGTAGGTAGGTACATGTATATGGTACTATGCTCGCTTGTCGTCGTTCTGAATTAACATTGCCCTGCAAACTTAAGGTCCAAGGTCCTAGAAAGATTGTGGCGATCGCGGCTATTGTGGCATTCTTAGTGCTTCTTAACGCCTTCCATCCATTCTTTTGTCCCCTTGGCGCCGTCGTGGGCTTTCTTGAACAGCTTCCTCTCCCACTCGTCAAGGCCACGTAAGAAATCCTCTCCGGCACCAACACCCATATCGTCGGTGGCCCCGGCCTTGCCCGCATGTAGCGCAATATCAGCCGCTCTGGTGACGAACGTACGGCGAAGAATAGCACATATTTCCTTTTCGTCGAATAAGTCGAGCATACGCGTTCCGAGACTATACAGGTTGTGCGACTGATCTCGTAGCGGCACGGCACGAGGGTCCGCCTTGAGGGCGGACATAACCTCGTTGGACAGAGATGATGGCAGGTTAAGAGACACAAATGACTTGGCCTCTTCATCGGCGCCGCTCGGGGCCCGATTGGCCAGCGCAAGTAGCTCGGCCAGCCATAGGGGCAGGCCAATGATGATGCCGCTCCTGAGAGGCTGAGAAGGGCTGTTATCAAGGTATCCTAGGTCGGGAACATCGAGTTCAAACTTGCAAGGCACTTTCTACAAGATATGATGGTCAATTAAGAGCTAGAATGCAAAAAAGTGTAGTTCGCACCTCGGCATCAGTCAAGATGGCGTCTATATCATAATAGGACATGACTGTAAGAGAGCGGCTCGGTTCATAAACGTGCCCCAACGGTCATACACATTTCGTAAGACGACTTGCTTATAAGTACGAGGCGTGTGTGCATATACAAGTCAGAGTACATGTGCTTCGGGAGTGGCATAGGAATTGCGGTTGCGACTGAGGCGAACTGGCGACCCTTACGAGACAAGAATCCATCTACCAGGTACGTAAGATACTTCGTAGATCCGTATACACTCGATACTACCTAGGTACCTACCTAGGTAGATACCTAGTTAAGACAGGACCTGTTGTATATGCATAATATGTAACTAAAAGATAGATTTCCCTACTGCTTATGTAGGTGCCTAAGCACCTAGGTAGTAATCTGCAAATTACGGAATACCTAGGGACCTAATCTACCTACTTCGTAGGGCATTCATTTGGCTTTTAGCGCGACATAGCCAGATTATATAAGATATTGGGGGCACGTATGAGTGACGTCATTCCCAGAGCTTCCTTGCCAATACCTACATTAAAGCGTACGTCCGTACCAAGCACCTAACGGATTACGGATCGTTAGGTACGTACTTCGTACGAAGCCACTGATTACTAAAAACTTCAAGTTAAAGCTTCCGTCCATGAGTGTTACTTCGTAGGCAAAGCACTTACCCAAGCTACATAAGGTAGATTACCTATTTATATCAAATTCCGCCTCAAAGGTTATTTCAACAGCAAAATAAGCACTCATCAAAATCAGTCGGACAATCCCGTTGCTCAACATGGCCACCACGCTCTTTCGCGCAGTGCTCTCTGCACGCCCAGCGCTGCGGGCAAGCTCCTTCAAACCCGCCGTTGCAGCCCTGGGCAGTACTTCCTTCACCCGTGGCAAGGCCACCCTCCCCGATCTACCGTGTAAGCAATCGAGAGCCATTCTAGTCTAGAAGACACTTCCATTCACTGGTTGCCAGATGACTACGGTGCTCTCGAACCCCACATCTCCGGCAAGATCATGGAGCTACACCACAAGAACCATCACCAGACCTATGTCAACGGCCTCAACAGCGCCTTAGAGCAGATTGGAGAGGCCAAGGCTATTGGCGACGAGGCTAAGGCTGCTACTGTTGCGCCAATGCTCAATTTCCATGGTGGCGGTCACATCAATCACAGTCTGTTCTGGGAAAACTTGGCCCCTGCGAACAAAAATGGTGGAGGTGAACCCTCGGGGACTCTCAAGGTACGCCTGGCTATCAATCCCGGCCCCATCGCCATGCTGACCTGGATCTCCACTTATCTTTAGTCTGCCATTGATCGTGACTTCGGATCCTTTGAACGCTTCAAGAATCTAATGAACGTTACTCTGGCCGGCATCCAAGGAAGTGGCTGGGCCTGGCTCGCCAAGGACAAGGCGGCCGGTACTCTGCAGATCATTTCTCGAGCCAACCAAGACCCCGTGACGGGTAACTACGTGCCCCTCATGGGCATCGACGCCTGGGAACACGCGTACTACTTGCAGTACCAGAACAGGAAGGTTGAGTACTTCAATGCTATCTGGAATGTCATCAACTGGAAAACGGTCGCAAGCCGCTTAGAAAAGGCATAAGGCGATGTACCGGCCCATTCAAAATCACTGTATGTAATACGTAAAGTTATGTGATGTGAGCCCATAATTGGCATTTGCGTCCCTCATCTTACAATAAAAACCATATAGAGCAATAAGTGGATGGTGAATGGTTACTGCTTACTTGAATCAGGTGCATGGCGAGTTCTTTTCTCTTTTCTCTTTAGGCACCCAGGTATGTGTCGAGGCACAACCTACGGCATCCCAGGCCGTGGGTGGCATGCATTCACTGCTCTCACGCCCAAGAATGCATGGTTTACCACAGGCCGATACGCGGTAAAGGAAGAAAATGGAAAAGAAACGAAAGACAATAGGTAAAATATGGAATAGAAAAGAGAGCAGGAAGAAGGTTTTATAATATACAATCAACTTTGAAGGTAAAGAGATCCGCCAGCTTGTTCCCCGACACGAAGCTATCTGCTGCCAGCAGTGAGCTTAGATATAAGTCTAACAACTACGAGCGATCGGGAAGTTTATATACACCCGGACCGACTGACAGCGCATGTAACCAATACGAGAGCGGGAGTCAAACTAGGAAGACGTCGCACCATAAATCTTTCAAGTGAAAGCGTAACTTACTAGATAGAAAACGAGCTGCTGGCGAGAGATTCACCTATAATGTGGAAAAGTCAAGAGAGATCTGGAAGCCTGGGGATCAATTCCGACATTCGTCTCAGAATACCGGGATGCTGTCACCAACACCGACGGACTATATTCATACGCACGTAGGAACTCGGATCTCCTCACCATACACATGGCGTGCGGTGGCACGACTCTCATCGGAGCACACCGAGGCCACCCATATCAGAAAGCGAGCCTGAGGGTCGGGAAGTCTTCTCGGGTGTGTTCCAGTGCTAGGTGGGCTAATCATGATGTAATCAATCAGCGGCTTGAAATCGCATAGGCATGAAAAACTTGCCGAGTACGTCCGTACTACCTATGCTACCTATACCCACGGTCGAGATCATTCCAGGACGAACGGGATACCGGCCGGGAAAAGTAGGGCGTGATACAGACCAAACCGGTAACAGATAGGTACCTATGTACGTATACGAATCCATCAATACGATAGGTATGTTGCTAGATAATAAACAGGTACGAAGTAGTAACAAACACGGGTAAATAGTACACTAGGCAGGCATCAGGGCAAAAGAAAGCGATCCGCTCCGATCTCAATAATTTCCCAAGCAATCCCCACACGACAGCATCAGCAGCATCCCGAAGAAGTCGGTGGTAATTTCAAGCGAAGTATTAAACCACATTTGGGGGTACGTCATGCCCCGTGGCGAAACCAGAAATCGAGGCCGGTGAACACCGGTTTTACCAATAACTGGTGAATCATGAATGACCTGGCATAATACGACGTAGGGCAAGGAAAGGATTCAATGAATGAGCACGACGAATGTAAGCAAAGGGAAAAAAGTCATACCTAACATGCCAGCTCATATCCGGCTGCATTTGCTCCTGAGCACATTCGGTTGGCTAAAGTGAACGGAGGGTTGAACTAGTATACACTAGAACCATCGACTCGATCAAGTAGGTATTCTTTCTCTGCTGCGACGTGTTATTGTTTATTTATGTAATTCTTACATGGCGGTTCACCTTTTCTTGTACGTTACCGTACGGATTAGATACAAATTATATGATATACCTACCTAAATAGGTAGATCAGTCACACAGGGGCTATATAACTCGTAGTGCCGGTAGTTGAAGTACCTATGTATGATCTGCGAACATGCAGTCAACCCTGGCTTCAATCTCGTTTCCTTCAAATGTGTTTGGAGATGCTTGGAGGCATGTGGAGATGATGAAATGTGGCCTTCCTACGGTCCGTACGGACGTACATGGTAGGCCTATGTATCTGCTTGGGTTACAGCAGATTAATCCCGCGAGCAACGCCAAGACAGCAACAAAGAAAAATATAGAGAGGGGATGACACTAGGTAGTAGTTTTTAGTATTATAAAGTAAGTCCTCGACAGTTCCCTAAGCCTTATTAGACAGGTATGTAGTGTAAGTACGTAAGTAACAACACCCATCCTTTTCCTCGATGCCCGTTCCAATCACCGCAATACCTAGGCATACGCGTCACAAACCACTCCAAGGCTTGGAGTCCAAGCCTCCCCCATCTAGGTAGTCCCCGAAAGTTGAGTCAGCCGATTAACCGATTGGGCGCAAGCAGGTGGTTTCATCGGTAGTCTGTAGATAGCCAGTCAGTATCACCAACAACTTACTTACATGATACATACCTACCGGCCATCAACCCACTCACGCACCATCTTCCTGCGACGCTAATGCACATCTCATGTCGACTTTGCTTTGGGTGACATGTTCGCGCAAGCAGCTTTTTTTTTTTTTTTCTTCTTTTCTTTTTCTTTCTCTCCAGAGTGAACTGCTTCCGATCAGCGTTTCATACACTAGGTAGGTAAGTACCTACTGACTACCGGTAGTATTAAGCTTTTTCAATTGAGCATGGATCTGCCTCCAGACATGTTCCGTCTGTATTGCGGACACCGTCGGGAGGCGATGGAAGGAGAAGAGAGCTTGAATCACTTAAGAGAAGCCTTCCCCGTCATTGCTGCCTGGTCACATGTTCTTCAAACATCTCATCGGTATAGGAAGGAGGTAGTCTCCCGTATGCTCTGGTGGACAAGAAACTCGTCATCGTGCAGGCTTTTCCTACATTGCCCATTCCCTTCTGACTGCATAATTACTCCCTCCCTCTCGTATTCAACTTAAAATCATTCCCGTAATAAATAACTTACACGCCTAAAATCCTTTCCCAGTTTTCTCAGAAGAGGAGGGAAGAACATTATAAATCGACAAGAACAAGTGATGCGAGAGAAATCTAGAGCCTCATTCCAACCGACTTAGGCACTCGTTTCCGATCAACTGGACCAGGAGAAACGCAAAATACCACTACAAGGTAAACCTCTTCTCTCCTCAAACATTACCGCATCGAGGTCGCAATTACAAAATCCACTCGTCTCTTGCCGAGTTCCGTCGTAAGACGTATCAACCATTCAGCATTCGTCAAAAATGCTCGACGACATAGACGCCATTACGCCCTGTCCCGTCAACCGACCTGCCACCTCAACCGAGGCAATATGCCCCATTAGTGATCTGCGATCAATGCGATCTACATCTCCGAACTCCTTACGCAACTCGGTCGACGTCAGTAGGCGTAGAGCATCAGTCAAGGCGGTAGAAGAAGGCACAGACGGCGACCTGGACAGGCTCTGGATGCGCATGCTAGCTCTCCAGCAAAGATTCGGTTGCTACAACTCCGCCCGGATGAGCGCCGCCCTCGCTCTCGGTTCCGAGAAAAACGTGAGTATGCTGCGACGTAAGTCTTCCTCATTGAATCGGCCTCGGACAAGATTCAAGTACGGATGTCATGCTAACTAATATTCCCTTCGCGCAGCCTCGAAAGCATGCCTGGATTTATTGAATGAGAACATGACGGCATTACCTGAGTCTGTCATGGACTGGTTGCGGCCCAATTGAACGAGGCCGCGCGAAGAACCATGCGCACATCTTCCTGCGTTCTTAGCGCTTCAAGGCTATGTGGCATTTTTTTGGTTTTTCTTTCATGCGTATCTTCAAAAGGGGTTGGTGATGAGCGATAGGAGATGATATAATGAATCGTCGCCAGACGTGGCCCGCACGTTCAGGGGGAAATAGGATGGCGCACAGCATGGATATGATACCCCCGATCTGGAGTTTCTGGTTTGTAGTTTAAGCGTTGCTATAGGTATTTGATGCTTCCTCCGCTCGACCGAAGATTGACTATGCCCTATGCCTGGAAGACATGATATATCTTCGCTTGACATATTCCCAGCTAAATATAGTGATTGAGTCAGGGTGTTGCATATCGAATTCGTGACATAAAAGTCTCCGCATGCTGGATCTAAAGTACGATATTAGAGAGACTAGTGAGTGCTTGATCCAGAACCTTTTTGCATTGCGTTCTATAGAGTAAAGCCAGCTCTTGGTTTTGATTCGCTGCCTCGTAAGGGGGGTCATGAAGCTCGATTTCCTCGAGGTCTATAGTGAGTTTCGTACCCAAGGCGTCAATGATCTCGTCTAGGATCCCTGCAGGAATCTTGCCGCGCATGATTTCAGCCAAACTGACATGGGAGGTATCACTGTGACGCCTTGCGACGGACTCATAAAGCGCTGCAATCAGCGAGTCTTGGAGGTGTCTGAAACAAGGTAGACAATCAAGGTGGTCCAAGCGATATATTCTAGAGCGCCCAATAACCGAGCTGGAATGGTTGAACGGCCGTAGAGACACAAGATGTGATGCATCGAGATCGCCGACGGTGGTGCTTGCTTTCGTCTTGATGTGAACGTAGTCGTTGTGTAGATCGTCGCCCTCGGGAAATATGAAGCCATATCCCAAAAGCAGCTCAGCATTAGTCTTCATCCCATAGTTGTTGTATATCTGCTGCTTCGCCGAATAAGGCTGGCAAGACCGAAGCGTACAAGTGTACGAGTCTTTGTCGGTCACCCACTCTGTTTTTGCGAGAGGCGAATGGTTCCCAATATCAAATAGAGGCAACAAGATGGAGAAATCGTCCGCCTTGCATGGTAGGGAGAATGAATCGACGTCCCGAAGGATGAGCGACGGGCGGAAGCTTCTCGTAGTGAAAATGCAGTATGCCCAATGATAGAGCGGTCGTGTAAATTCATACTGCAGCCGATCAGGCAAAAATTTCAAGGCCTGTTTATATTCTTTTTTCAGTGTCGACCGTATCTCCTGGACAGCTACGTAGGCGTTGGTGCCGCACAAGAACTCAACGTCAGCTGTTGGCCATACGACAGGCAGCATACTGGTCATCTGCCCGGGCTGAGGCAGGGTCCTGATATAAGACCACCAGGGCGAGTTTTCTCGATGAAGATATTCTTGCATGAGAAAAAATCTGCCTATGACATGAGACGGCACATTGTTCAAAAACTCAACAGGAAAGTGGTCCCCATTCTTCGGGGGCAGAATGGAGGGAGGTAATGCCGTACTGATGTCCGGATGGCCTGCTATGGCATTGAGAAATGAGAGAGAACAGGATAACGGCAGGGAAACGATTTCCTCGGCGGGCCCAAGCACGCTGGCTTCTTTGACACGGAAAGAGCCTTTCGTGATCTCATCGTGAAAAATCTCAACGGCTGGATGAAGCCATCCACCCAAGGCTTCGACCCACAGAAGCAGCGCCTGGTACCGCTCCGACAAGCTGGCCATCTTGACTCCGACAGGTAGAGAGAAGGGGGCAGTGGTATGCCGTGATACTTTACTATCTCCTTGACTGTTCGAAGACAACAACTGGTTCACCAGCTGCACGATACCAGAAAGAAGACTCAATTGGATTTCTATCACCAGCGAACATATTAAGAGTGCAGAATACCCGTAAGTCAAGTGTTTTCTTGATTGCGAACAGCCAAGGAGAATACCTAGGAAGTTAGATCGTGCGAGCTGCAAACGAACGCCGGTCAGCGGCTTAGAACTGTGGCTAGGTTCTTCGTCTACGTGGCTAGTAATAGCACCAATAAACGCGAGATATTTTTCAACGCAATATTGTATTCCGTATAGCTACTTATCAAGTGGCAGTGCAATAAAGGGGCATTACCTATATTGCTCCGTATGCCTAGGTGCATAACAATATGAATTCGTATCGTTTCACGTTTTCTCAACCCCAAGTCTGCATACATACATACTCATTGGCGACAAGCATGGGATGCTTGTTTCGATTCTGTGGCCCCAATATTTAGTATCATAGTCATATTACCCATTTCCAATTCTTGACAACGACTACAATTTTATCAATTTTCTTGTCACAAAACCCTGCCGTTGTAAATCGTCCCAAGTAAATGTGCAACGCTCTTGGCTGTCCAGATCTGTAAGGCTTATATAGTAGGGGCACTTGATGTGCACCGTTAACAATCAATCTGCTCTATTATTCTTGATTTGGCCTTGGATTGATGAGCCTGGAACCTGATTCCGGACGAGTAGAGACAATAGGCCCTCGGTTCTCAATTCTATACTATCTCCTTGACTGTTCGAAGACAACAAATGTGTAGGTAGTACTGGTTCCACGCTACCAAAAAGAAGACTCAACCGGACATCGATTGCCAGCCAACTTCTTAGCATAGTAGGAAGGCAATGAACCCGCATGTCTACAGAATACACTTTTTGATTGGTTCGCACCCCTGTTAGTTACCGAAATGTTGTCTTCGAACAGACAAGGAGATAGCCACTCCCACCTTGGTTTCGGGAGAGGAAAAAAAGATTCTGTCCCCTGTAATCTTCATACAGAGCGGAAGAAGCCATTCCGCTCGGTATAAGATATCTAGACGACAGCCAATGGATATTATTACGTACTCAATATGGTCGAATACTCTTAGGTCAGTGGTCACTCTGGGGAGCAACGAGCATCGAGGAATGGGTCGCTCACTTAAGTGCCGAGAATCCTTATACTTCCTTATGACAATTGACGTGCGTCCGACCTTCGAAAAGGGCCGCCATAGAGATTCGTGAGCGATGAGAGACATGATGACGGGGCACTGGATTGGGGTTGCGTTTCAGCTCCAGCGCTTAAATCTCGAGGCCATGTAAGAGAGTTGACGCCGTCAACTTGACGGCGGCTGGGACTATTTCCGATACAGGAAGGGAAGCCGAAACAGAAACCGGACAATCTCATTCCATGTGAGATATGGGCTTCTAATTCCACCAGTATTGTTCATTATATTTATATTGAATTTCATGGCTGATACAGACTTATGGTAACCAGCTTCAGCCGCCGGGCAACGAACGTCTTCGTGGCTAGATCTTGGGTTTCCATGCTACTCGGAACTTCCGAGTCGGAAGGGGCATAAATAAGATGGTTGTTCCCAGAGGCTTGCTTCTGTTTTAAGGTATCCGTGCTGTTTGATTCGGCGACTCCCACTTCTTCATTTACCTGGCGAATCTGCCGAATCTTGGTACTTCCTAAGTCTTCGGGGAAATTATTACCAACTATTTATGATGCGTGTGAGAATCAATTCCATCATACTCGCTGCGGCCAGCTACGCGACGGTGGCCCGAGCCCATGGCACCGTTTCAGGTTTTGTAACGGACGGCACCTGGAACCAGGGCTTCCTGCTCGACTACTATTACTTGGTCAAGAATGGCGGCGAGATGCCAGACATTGCCGCTTGGTATGCCGAGGATTTGGATAACGGTTTCGTCGCGCCCGACGCTTACGGTACCTCCGATATCAATTGCCATATTAATGCCAAACCGGGAAGCATCACAACTACCGTCGCGGCCGGCGGCACCGTCCAGTTCCAGTGGACAACTTGGCCTCACGATATCGGCCCTATTCTCACTTACGTGGCGCCATGTGACGGTGCCTGCTCCGATGTGGACAAGACAACGTTGAAATGGGTGAAGATTGATGCCGTGGGCTGGGACCCCGCCACCTCAAAATGGGCTTCCGGAACATTGATTGAAAACAACAACACCTGGATCACTACTGTGCCAACGACACTCGCCCCAGGAAACTATGTTTTCCGTCATGAAAGTATGGAAATCCACAGCTTCTTTCTTTGTTTTGTCGCAGCTGCCCGCCATGACTTGGGCTTTGTCTAGCCCAATCTTGAAAAACTATGGATTTAATAGTCTTATTAACAATCCTTCCGTATATCATATTGCAACGCACACTAACTTAAGTCTTTGTAGTTATCGCTTTGCATGGAGGTGCTACTAAAGGTAAGTGGACCCGACGCCGCTCTCGATGTTTTAGCAAGATTTGGTGGCCAGGAGTTATGTAACGGATGTGAATATTCACGTGCTCGCGAGCCCCTGAGGTCCGCACGTATTTGGACGCGGGTCATCTGGTCTTTACTGACGCTTGACGTCCTTAGATGGTGCACAAAACTATCCGCAGTGCTTCAACATCGCTATTACCGGCTCGGGAACCGATAAGCCCACGGGCATACTAGGAGTCGACCTCTATAAAGAAGATGACCCGTACGTATCAACAATAATCTACCATAATGGCCTTGATACCTTTGACGACTAGAATCAGAATGAGAAATGTTCTGCTCAAGCCAGAATCTGAGTTTGAGCCTAGCAACTGGAATAGATGACGAACAACCACTTAGATTGCTCTATTTCCGCAATGAAGTGCTTTACTGACTCTTCACATTGCAGCGGTATATTGTTTAACCCATACGTCGAGTTTGTGAGCTATCCAATCCCCGGCCCCCCCTTGTATAGTTCGGACGGAGATGCAGATTCCTCGACGACACCGACGACGCTGTCGCCGACAACAACAACAATAGCCAAGACCAAGACGACTTTAGCGACATCGACTACCACGGGAACAACAACTCCAGCAGCGGGCGGTGTAGCTTTATATGGCCAGTGGTAAGTATTTTCTGCGTTTTCGACCTTCTGCGTTTTCGACCTGCTGCAGAGGCTAAAATTCCTATGATCTGAATATTTTACCGTCATCCGGCGCCTTTCCCCTCGTTAATATTATGGGCGATCTCGCAAATACTAGCATTTACTGACACAAAATCACGTAGCGGCGGCAAAGGTTGGCGGGGATCTACGGCGTGCGCACAAGGAAGTTGTAAAATACTCAACGACTTCTACTCGCAATGCCTATGAGTGAGGTCTTGGGGGCCAGAGTTCCAGATCTAGTCTCAATCTCGGTGTCTGATGCTGATATATCTCCTTGGCTGCCCGAAGGCTACAATTGGGCCACTGACGGTGGTTTGAACCAATCAAAAATCTGTTGACTTATAGCTACATCTCATTATTAACTTGCTATCTGATGATCAAAGTCCATGTGAGTGTTCTTTCTGGTACGCTGGAGCCAGCGACCGAATTGTAGCCTTCGGGCAGCCAAGGAGATACATAGTATACTACGCTTCGTAATGTCATCTGCTGATCTGAACACATAACTTACTGTAAGTACAAAAATCGTCTGCTAGACATGTTGGAATTACCAAAGCCTCGAGGATCTGACTTGTGACGAGTCCCTGTCCAATATTCCCGCCATGGCCCATGACCCATGGGTCAGGCCTGCACCTAATTTTTAGTAAGTAGAAATGCACACCTCTCAGGTGGGACGCATAGTATGAAGTATTCCCGACCCTTTTGAATGGTACTTATGTCGCCAGAATGACTCGCACGCTACCTCTGAACCTCATCCGCCTGCCCCGGCAAGCTATAGTTGGTAACCGAACACTAGAGTCGGTGTCACCATCAGATCCAGTCAAGGCTAGATCCAGATCCAGATTCAGATCCAGATCCAACGGCGTAACCTGACTTGTTAGTTGTAACACATTTAACACAGAGTAGGACACGCGGGCTCATCGGCAACATCCCCAGCATCATGGACGCGACGAACACGAACGGACAACCCTGGGGTACTGGCCGGGGCCGGACATTCACCACTTCTGGACACCCCCGTCCATATGCGGACTCTCATGCATAAAGCATATGCGACATTGCTCCGGGAATTGCGGAAGACGGAACGGACATTCCTTACTGGCCGGGGAAATTGGACCAAACCAGGAATTATGGCATCTCAGAGTTGGAGATCCGGGCAAAGATGAAAGGTAAAGAGCCGCTTTTTCCCACATCATTCTCGCAACATTTATCCGAAAGCGATGGGGTACATTGCAACCAAACCAGGGAGGTAGTATGTACCGTAGCTACCGCAGAAAAAAAGGAACACGAGTACATACGTACCATAAGGTCATTGACATCGAAGCGATGGCTTCTACCTATTCCATCGAAGCGGATGCCCCAAAAATTACAAATCTCAGTAGAGACGCAAGCACAAGCTTTGAGACCGAAGATTCGTACCGGTGTACGGACGTACGTCCGTATTGTAAATTACGACGAGCGTTGATGAGTGATCACATATGGCGGATAGCTAGGGCACGCCATGTAACCCCAACAACAGCGCTCATATCATGTGACAGAACCAAGAGCCGAAGATCAAGCCAAATACCTACCTAGTACGGACGTACCTACGTCCGTAATCCGTACCTCTCTCTACGGATCCGTACATAATCTCCAACTACATAATCTCTACACTACGTATCCGTACAGTACTCGTACCTACTTCGGTATTGGACTATTACTACACACATACGAATCGTGAAATTCACTGAATCCCATTATAATTATTATTCTCATTCTCATTCTCATTCTCATTCTCATTCTCATTCTCATTCTCATTCTTGTTCTTATTGTCATTGCGTGAACACTGCTGCCATTTGTTCAATTTTTGACATTTCTCCGAGCAGAATAATACCTTTTTCGCAGGAGTTGAAGCTAGAGGCGTCGACACAACGCGAATGATACACTACCTTAGGTACGTACGTACATAAGTATTATGTACTGCACACTTACAGAAAAGGATGACCGAGTTACGTACGTACTTTGTACAGAATTACTTATTTACAGATTGTGATCATCAACCCAATGCATCTGGGTTGTGTAAGCTCAACAGAATCTGGGTAGGTATGTACGAAGTACGGATCCGTAGTTTACGTATAATGTGCATTCATTCACCACACAAATGAATCCCGTCTGCTTTTTTTCCGACCTTTTTCTTTTGATATCTTGGACGGAATACGGCCCTACCTATCTTGAGTACGGAATAGTATCGGTGGTGTAGGTAGTGTACTTGGTAGTGTACCTAAGGTAACCGTCGTTGAGCCTGATATTATTCTGATTCCCAGAAATCCCACGATAGTACGGAATAATCCGTACATTATACCTACTACCTACCTACTTACCTACCTACCTATGCAGCTATGTACCTAGTGTAGCCTGCTGGGTTGGTATTGTACAGTCTGTACGTCCGTACTTACACATGATCAGTGCAAGCGTTCATCTGCTTGCTGACCGGCTCCACTCGGTGAGGAGATACGTTGGGGCCGTGCTCTGGTCTTTGGTGGATATGTAAACACATGCAGGCGAAAAAAAAAAAAAAACGTTTGGGCAGGACGAACAAATTGCCTGGACACTGTGTTGTTGTTAATAAGAGACACACGATGTGTTTCGCGCTGCCTTCATCCCACGCACTGATGATCATCTGGGCAGAATTAACAAGGTACCTATGTATGACACTCCCGGGACTGGTCCTTGCTGGTTATAGTCCTGGTGTAGGACAATGTATATGTTTTCTTGTTATTATCGTGTCATTGGTCGGCATCATTCGTATGCAATACCTACGTACGAAGTATGTACATACAGTCATTCATAGACGATCTTTGCCACTGCGAGCTGTGGTGGCCACAATGAGACGATTCTAGATGGTCTACGAAGTATGGAATAGTAGCTACCTGCCTACATGTCTACCTACATTATACAGAATATAGTGTAAGTCCGTAGCAGAGACAAGATCGCAGTTGTCTTTACGTACGGACGTACGTATATGGGAAAATCATCCCACCTGAGCAATAGGCACAGATAGCACACCACACTATTTCGTGCACTACGCTGTTCTAAGTCGTCGAGATATGGCACTATGTACATACATATTGCCTCACATTAACCCGTAATTTGATTTAATCAGCCAATAGAATAATAGAGAAAACAGCTCTACACAATGAAATTCGCCCAATGGCCTTTTCGTTTCACATTCTTATCATATGAAAAGGCGAGCTGACTGTCTACTAACTTACCTACCACACACACACACACACACACACACACACACACATGTATCTCTACATACCTACCAAGTGTGCTTAGTAGTGTACCAAGTACCTACTGTACTATACTACCTAGGTTGGGCGGCCCGCGAGAACTTCATGGAGCACTGGCCGCTGAGAGTTCACTTGAGGCCGAGGATGTGAATTGAGCAACGGTTGCCCGTTTCTTAATCCCTTGCTAGTGCTACGTCAGCCGAAGGATACCTATCCGAACTCCGGATGGATGGAATGATCCGAGACGGGAACGTTGAGCCTTACACTTGGTACCTACATCCGTACCTAGGTAGGTAGGTAATACCTACTTCATAGGGGAGGAGACTAACTCTCTCCGGTGATTCTCTGAACAGCACTACGTACCAAATGGGTACTGCTACCTACCTAAGTATAGGTAGGTAGCTACGGATCCGTACGAAATCCGAAGTTGATCCATAGGTATTCCGTACATTAGGCAAGGTAGGTAGGTAATTTGGCCCAGCCTGTATGGACCCAACCCATTGATGCGGCGCTAGGGCTCATGGGTACATAATGTTGAATACTTAGGTACCTAGTGAAGACAAGGAGTTGATTCCAGAATCCTACGCTATGAAGCGGTGGTGTTACCGTACTATCGGTATGAATTTATGAATCAAGCCTTGTCTCCGGCATGATTCGAAATGGTCTCGTATTTATCGCATTGTCCGTGATGTCAACCGTGTACGTCCGTACGGTACCTACTGTAGGTACATGTCGGTGGGAGACATGGTTGACGATCAGAAGAGGCAGGGCTAGTCGCTGATCGCCTCGTTCGTTTCACTCTCACTTGTATTATGCAGGTTGAGCGCTGCCATCAGCCGCGTGGGGGTTTTGTTATTACTATCTGATCTGTACTTAAATCTCAAGAGCGAAGTCGAATGGGATGTCAAATGCATGTCTAGGCACGGATATGTAGAACCTTGCTCAACAAAATCCCCTGCCTCGAATGCATTTCCGCGATCAGCAAAAGTCGTCTGAATGTCAAAGAATCGACGCCAACAATGCAGAGCTGCCGGGATATACCCAGTGCATCAATGCAAAAGTGCCATGGTATGTGCATCATGTACGTAATGTACCTATTTCAAAAGGGGTTCGCCCAAGTCGGAGACAATAATTTTTTCTCCAGCTGTAAACAACACAAAGCTGCCACGAGACAGCCTTGAAGGATTCCAATATACACTACCTAGGTAGCCTCACTTCTACCAACGCAGCTCGCTGCCTCCATTGTGTGGTGAACGATGAAACACATTTTGTCAACATCCCGGCCTCTGCTGATCCGCCAATTAAACGAGCTTACCGTACCTAGGTAGGTACTTCGTACTATGAGCAGAATAAGGTGTGTGGAGTAACCAGCATAGGTATCGACAGGCCCGCAGAGTTATTGACCATGAAGAGGGAAATCTGTCGTGTGGTGTAGGTAGGGTATGTACATATGCACGCAATGTGAGCGGACATCGGCAGCTGTTCCGTGCCTGCGTGAGACTTTCTTTGTCGACATGAGATGATTTGTTTTTTTCTTCTTTCTTTTTCGTAACTTCAACTCGAGTAAGTCCGTCTCGTTTCTCGTCTTTCCTGGACACACGGATTGGACAGATAGATGGGTCCAGCAGTAAGTAAGTAAGCAAGTAAGTAACCCCGGGTAAGAAGGGAATTATTTGCCACGCCGTTGACCACCCAAGGTAACTTGTGCCTGCATCTGCACATCCTATGTAACAGTGACTTAACTTGGTAATGTCATTACGCTATAAGCTATTATAGGCTATAGGCTGATTAGGTATCCGGAATGTTGACGAATCAATCACATCGTAATGGGTATACCTACCAAGAGTAGGTAGTCCTATTTTTTTTTGAATAAGTACACTAATACTTACTTGAGTACGGACGTACTTGAGAACTACCTACCTACCTATCTAGTGTAAAGTGTAGAACCCAGCTCTTCTCTGGCCGGATCTGCAGACGTCCACAACTTCTTCAGGCCTGGAAACCATAAACCCTACACTTGGCTCGACTAGGAATGCCGAAGTTACCTAACATTATTAGATAGTGTGTAGGTACTTCGTACAACTGTAGGTAGGTAGTGTATAAGTACCTAGTGTACATCCGTAGATGGTAACCTGGTGCATTTGTAGCTGGCAACTTGCCCTCGTCTCGTGCCTCGCTGGTCAAAACATCAATTATGACTTGTTCTTTTTTTTTCTCTTAGCACAGCATAGACACGTACTTTAGTCATGGGTCAGCGCGGCATCCCCGCGGATTAGGCCGCCACTAACAAAAAAAAAATGTAGATAGAAGCTAATGCCTTTGTATATACGGACACCCACGACAGCTTCTTTTTCGCTCGCGCTGCTTCCACTACCTATGTGTAAAGCTGAAGCTCCGCAGAATAGAGACCGCTCACCTTTTTATTATGTGGTAATACCTGAAAAAGTGTAAAATTGGGCTTGGGGAGTCACCAAATCATCGTCATAGCCAAATCAACCCCAACCTCACCCTCCCCATATTTCAAGAGAGAAAAAAAAAAATAAACATTTCATTATGCCTAAAAAAACCTAGCCAACCCGAAACTCCCACACCTCCATGCCGATGCATGGGAAAATGTTATAATGTAGCTGTATCCGCCCTTCCACGATTGACCCAAGATGACAATTGAGACCACAGTTTTTCGCCCTTCCCTTAGCAGTCTGGTATCTGTCTGCCTATCTGCCTGCCCAATTTTATGTGCCTGTTTAAGATGCGTATCCGTGATTCCGTGTGGTAATGAAAACAAAAAAGGATGTGAGTACCGATGGTGGTGTGCTTGGCCAAAGTACAAGCCGACAAGTTTGCGCGATATCGGCCGCGTGCCCGAAGATAAGAGAGACGATCGTCGAGATGTAATCAGACGCAACGCGGCTGTCTGGGGTTTCTCCGGATCATATGCTCCCACGGGGGTAACGACCGTGGTCGGCAGTCGGCTGCTAGACGTTAGCGATTACGAACCCAGTCCAGCGTTGCTTTTGGGTAAGGCTCTGTGGAATGTAACGTACAACACTGCTCGTCATGTCTGTAGTGCTGTTAGCGAAGGTCTTGGGAATGCCCGCAATGCGAAAGACTGACGTGGTGACTTACCTCACTTCTACGCGCGTGACGTTCGGCGGACAAGGCTTATACGTCCTTTCATATTTGGGACACCATCTTAAGACGACGAAACGAAAGTGCTGGCAGTTGTATTCGACCTAGATAAATGTCGATCAGATGGTATCTCAGTGTTAAGGTTCATTAACGCATACTTGAGTGTAGTCGCACATGCTGGCTTTTATCTTGCCTTAAGGGCGCCAAGTAAGGATAGACGACGGTTGATTATAGATGATGATGGAGTTGAAAACAAGTCGAGAAAATGGAACTATCGGGAGTATATACAGAAAAAGATGCTGAACTTCGTCCTCGTTCGGAATTGGTTTAAATCTAATCAGGAGATAAGTTGGAAGGAGAGCTGTGGTAGGACATACAGACGTTCTTATTTATCGAGGTTGAGTTGACTATATATCATAAAGTCTACCATGTATAAACTAGGTAGGTACACTACCTATATCCATGTCGCATCAGAGAGTTGACTGGAGTGACGAGCCAGAGCTTCGGAACGTAGAAACAGGGGTATCCTTGAACTATAGCAAGGGGATCTTCCATAGAAGCCTCTTAAAGAAAATGGTTGATTGGCACCATCTCGTAGTGTACCTACCTACCATACGAAACACCCATGCATATTATACCTCAACTAAGTACGTCCATACCTACGTCCCTACCTCGTACCTATATCTGGCGTTTTCTACGGTATCCGCTTCTTCTGGTGCACTCTTCACATTAGAATGTGATAGTATACATGTCTAAAATACAATAGTAGAGTAGCTGGACGCCTTGGTGTAGGTAGGTAGGATGGATTACTTGTCAAAAGTGTATATTATTAGGTAGATGCTTATATCGATATGAGATCCCCGGTATCTCTATGTGGACGGCGATGTATGTGAGCCTGCACAGCCTTGTCCAATCCCCATATGTCGATATGTAATCTCCTGGACGTAGTCTGAGAATTTAGAATGCCGTTGAGAGGTATGACATGTTCCGTGCTGTAGGGGGGACCGCATGCCAAAATCCCCCCCCATCAGGTATGCCGATTGGTTAGGTACAATAGTACCTTACGTATGGATACACTCTAGAGGTGTAGGCACAGACTGACCCACTGGACCAGACCTGTGTTTTTCTATTTCTTTCATGGTCTAATATAGGTAGTGTAGAAAACCCACGAGTACCTACTTAGGTGTATGTGAGGCTAAGTCTTGTCTGTTGCTGCAGAGTAGAACGAACGAACGACACAAGACACGGTATCACGGTGCCAGCGGTCACCTGGAACTCTGAAATGATAAGTCCGAGTTGCATATCTGACAGCAGGTTACTAGTTACTCGGAGCAGACCAACCATTGTAAGTACGGGCTGGCCATTGCGTTGTAACCTGTTGGAACCTGGGGCGGCTGCCCAATTCACTCGCATGCCAACCTCGGTACGTGAATCCAGTGCGGACGCTTGGCATCCGGCCGATGCTCGATAGGCTTGTACACTATAAAAAGAAAACACCACCGATTGGGTACGTGGAGTAAGAAGAGGCTCTTTCCGATGCTGGGTACACTACAAGTATTCCGTACTCTGTATGGGTACTATTTAGTTGTGTGTGTCGAACCCTGAGTCGATCATCTATGAGCGTCTTCTCTGACGAATCACAGTCTGCCTGTTCCGAGTTCGTTGCGCTGTTCCTGCATCTCCTCCACGTGTGAAGAGATTATAGGCAAGAGTTAAAAAGCCATATGAGGCACGTCTGCAAATATATCACAGTATAAGTCCATAACTGCCGTACACGGTAAAATGACATTACCTAGGCACAATTCCCTGACCTGTCCGAAAAGGGGTTCGCTCACTCGGAGAGATATTTTCACTCACTTGACTTTCAACTACGGAAACACTCTGGGTGGTCTGCACTCGTCTCCACAGGCAGGTTCGCGTACCGGGTACACGATATGAACGGAAGAGACCGATGCTCACCACGTGTTTGACAGGGTCTGGCCCACAATGGAAAGCCGGAAAGGAATCTACTTAGCGTAGGTACACTAGGAACTAGGTATGTGCATATGATCAGCAGCAGCTTTCACTGGGGTAGGGGGGTAGGTAGGTAGGTAGTCGATGTTTCAACGCGGAATAACTACATATGTACGGTAGTCTGTATATAGGGTACGAAGTAGAGACTCACAACACGGCAAGATGAAGCCACCCAATCGCAAGAAAAGCTCGCCAATAGTTACTGAAATCCACACCGTACGCCGTAAAGTACCTAAGCGACTGAAGAATGCCCTGCTTCTGAAGATTTTACACGCGCTTCAAATGTACCTATGTTATTCCGTACTAAAGAGGGAATGCGCACTGAAATGAAACAAACATCCATCTCCATGACGCCAAGGTCTACCAACAATGTATTTTCAGGGTCAGATGCTCTTGGCTTCAACCATGCAGCGATATGAAAGATACTGCTTCTGTACTCCGAGTGTATCCCGCCTGAAACGGAGCAGCTAATCCACAAACACCTGCACGACGAACATGACCTGGGGTTCCCTAGGCTCTGACGGCTCCTACCGCGACACTGGTTTCTCCTTCATCCAACAAACTTGTAAGCAATCTTTCATTTTCGGGAGCGTATGTTCCCTTACGATCTTTGCGTCGTCCAGCGCCACATTGGATACATACTGAATATGACTTACCACAACCAGCAATCTTCAGACCCTTCAAAGCACGTTCTCACAAACATCTTAAAGCCGGAAGGGCCGCATATGTACGTTGTGACAAAGATCACCTGGGAACCAATCTTCCTGTTGCCCAGGGTCTCATGGGCGAACGGTCCGCCAATCATGGTCTGAAGGTTTTCTGTCCGGATGGCCAAGTCTATCCTGGTTTATCATAACCAAGGATCTTGCCTTTGTGAAGATATGGCCCGGTGAATTATCGGCTTACCAAACATGGGTTTTTTTTTTTCCAGAACGAAAACTGCTTGCCATGTCTCGCGACGTGGATCCAGACAGGAACTGGCTTTGCATAATTGCGTGCCCGCCATGCACCTTTCATGATGGACAGGATCGGCAAAAAAGTGGATTTGTCACAACTACCTACTATGTAGACGTGTGGTCGAGGAAAGGCACCCTGCTGGCGAGCGAATTCAACAGTTCCATCCGGGTCGTGGGCATCGGCTATCCACGTCAACGTCACACCGACCCCCTGCTTGCGTTGGTTTTCCAATGAGAAATCACCCTAGCCTTTTTGCAAAGCACACAGTATTGCCCGGGCTTCAGCGATAATAGCCCGTCAGCGATAATAGCCCGTCAGCGACACCGAGATGGAACCATTATATGCTGTCCTAGTTTATAATACGACAAACACGCAGTTTACGGAATTGTTTTTACGCGAGCTGACCCTCACAGAGCTTGTAGTTCATAGCAGCCATCACGCCCGGGAGATCATCCGTTCAGGTGCATGAGCATCCCATTGACAAAAGGACTTGTTTGTTTCATGTCCTAATTCAGGTGTTAGGTGCGAGCTTTTTGAAGTTTGTAATCTCCAGCGGGTCGCTACACAACATCTCATGGCATGCCTAGTCCCAACCACTTGTTGAGACTTGGAAGTAGACATCAACGAGAACACTCGCCTACAATGGTTGATAGCCAGGCATCCATCTAGTCATAGGACCATGATCTGCCCAGCTGCATGAAGTCTGACGGCGAAGTGATCGGATCCGCAGGATCACCGTTTATCTGTCGGTCGTTGACATGATGAGACTGAATATCCTCGCTCCCCTCCCCCATATCACTACAGGGTACAGGGTGATTCAACGTTGGATTTGGCAACATTCCCCATCAACCCAATGAGGCAGAAAACAGCCAGGTCCAGGGCCAGGGCCTGGGACTCATGTCGAAATATGCTACTACCGCGCCTGCGTGGATGCGTGCAAAACCAGTCAGATCGAACACACGAGCTGCCACAGTCGGGATTTGAAAATCTTCCGCCTCAGGTCTGAAATTCGTCGGGGTTAATCCCCGCCTAGGTGTCAGCGCGGTTCTTTTTTCAGCGTCGAGTACATCGTGGGCGAATGAGACGAGAAAATAGCGTTGTGACATTTGAGTATCAGGAACTGTGCATGCAAGCTGGCATTAGTGCATTCAGTCCAGCTGCAAATGACGCAAGCAAGCAGGCAGACTTCTGTCTCCTTAGCATCATGTCGTCGGCCGCATCCCGATGAGAAGTAGGTTCGTTTCACCAAATTTTCTTTTCCTTGCCTTTCTTGGTGATCTTTTGTCATTCCGGCTTCGAAACCCCACCTGATGAACGAGTGGGCCACCGCCTTCAATTTCGCCTGTGTTGTGAAAGTTGAATAGTAAAGAGACGTCAGAATACCCTACACTGAAGGGTCATGATTCACCACACATGCCACGAGGGTTGTAATATTTTTTTCTTGTTTTTTTTTTTTTTGCCTCACTTCTTTCATCTCTGCCCCCCTCCCCCTCCCCCTCTTGCATAGGCATCTAGACTTAATTCTGTGTAGGTCAATGCCTTACCTAGCGTGATCAGCATACATTGTGAGCCATATAATACATAACTTGTTTTGCGCCTAGTCAGTCTCATTGTGCTTAATCGAAGAGTTTCCACGCCAATTATTAAACAAGGTTGTTGTTTCAAAGAAAGCACCAGATCAACGAGAAAAGGAAGTGCTATATCGCCAAACTAACACCCACGGGATGAATAGATGTTGCATAAGACGCGAAGGAAAAGAAAGGAGGCAAAAAGGATGACTGAAATCGACAGATGCATGCCAGCCAGCCAAGCAGCTAATTCAGGCAAAGTGGCGGAAGCCTATCCATCAGCTTTATTAGCTACTCACTCACTTGATCAATCCCAATCCTTGAGAACCCGCCATTGATCCCCAATTGCCAGCCCACCCCCATTGATCAAATCGCAATTTTGATGTCCCCATTTCCTGCGGAATACTTCTTTACCGGCTTCCGTAAGCACGTCCACCGCCTCCGAAAACCCAGCGGCATCGTAATAATACAGCTCACCCTGGCCTCCGTGCTGACCCGCCTGCCATGTATTCCGTCCACGGTCGCCATGTTTATAATGGAACATGGAATCCGCCACCGCCCGCAGCGCCTTCCAGGATTCAATTGAATCATTGATGCTTATTTCCCTCAATTCTCTTTCATCGCCCCGCTTCTTCACCGACGGGGGTTGAGGTGGAGGGGGGTTAGGATCCGTGAACGCCGGCTTGATGCCCGGTACACGATAGAGAGCTAGCAGGTTATCCAGTACGGATGATGTATCGGTTATGATACCGCAGTTGGCGTCTATCTGCGACCAATTGCGCATATAGAGCCGTGAGTAGGTATCGCAATCAGTCATGTAGTAGGGTATCAGGGCGTCCCAGCCGCCGATGTCCTCGATGGCAAGAGGGTTTTGCAGTGTCAGGTGGTCGTATGCGAAGAAGCGGAGGCCCCAGCGATCATCCGTTGCCAGCGTATGGTTCAGCTCTTCGAGACAGAGCATGTAGAGGGTTTTGTACCCGTGCTCGCCGGCGCGCGGTGTGACGTTCTCAAAACCGTCTTCATGGCTCAAGGCGAGAACGTCCACTATTCACCAACGTGGTCAGTGTCCTAAATTGAACCATCCACATATCTAGCCTTGCTGGAGAACTCAGCTAAAGGAGAAAACAACGCCAGGAAGTGCAGCCTGAGAGGAAAATGCACAGAAACATGCATAGTTTAACGTAAAACGGCACCGAACCAAAGAAAGCCGGGAGAGGGGTAAAGATGAAGGATAACTTACTATGACTCCAGAAATAATAAGGCCATCCACGCTCATATGAAAGCGCAAGATAGAAATTTTGCAGCTGAGCAAAGCTAAGCAGTACAGGCGTCCGCACGACATTAACACCGAGGCGGGCAAGGGCGGTATGGTTCAAGAAAAACGGATGCTGAAAACCAAGACTGCCCTGTGCGTTAGCCCGCTGCACGCCCGTGTTCTCAACAACATAGATCTGCTCGGGTGGCCAGCCGGCGGTCACGTAGGACACGACGGTCTGGAGGAGCATGGGCCAAGAGCGCGTGAAGCCGATGAGTAAGGGCGGAGCAACGGGGAGGCCATATTTCTTCCAGCCGTCTTTCACAGGGACGTTGTATGAGGGGATCGGCGGTGGTGTCGATGTCGCGAGGGCCGGGAAGGGATCCAATACAGGGGGTTGTATATACGTTGGAGTAGGTTTGTATTTTGGGATGGGCTTTCCCTCTGGTACTTTGTCATGGTCTTGGTCTGATACATTGATGGTATCGAGCTTCAACCTGGCTATTGAATTTTGAACAGCTCCTGTGCGGAAAATAATGAGGATGAGGATGGCGATACCAGCACTTAGCAGCACGGCCTGCTGTACCAATCGTAAGCGAAGTATTGCCATTGTGACGTACGCCGTGGCTTGTGTGCTATTGTCGAGGTTGTGCTGTGCACATGGAAGAACAACGTCTCACATCCCGTTCAAAGACACAGGGTTCTTATTGTACCTAATGGCAGGCTCTCGAAGCGCCAATAAGTTTTAGTATGACATGGTGGTACACTATAGACAACGATGAAGAGCGAGAGCAAACGATATCTAATAGGCATCCAACCGAGTTACCTTGACACAACCACGGCGTCTGCGACATTGACCGCACGACACCGCCCGTCTGACTACGGATCCTGTACGGATTACCTACCTTCTACCAACACTAGGTACTGCCTACTTACACTAGGTACTACCTACACTACGTCCGTATCTAAGTAGAATCTAGATACTACCTAGGTGGTGTAGATAGGTAGGCATCTAGTTCGTACGGGCTAACTAAGTAGGTAAGATTTTAGCATAACATGTCTGGTAGGTAGTGTAGCATCGCCTGCAGGCTACGAGTAAGTATAAGAAAGTACGGATCCGTAGAAGTAGGTAGGTATACGTAGATAGTTAACTAGTATTAAGTCAGACCTACGACGAAATAGGGACTATGACTTTTAGACCAGCACACATCTGGTCGCTTCGCCAGATCCCCCATCGTATCCGGGCTCGATTGAGTTTGCGGTTTGCGTGATGATGAGGCTGTACAAGGAGCTAGGCGGCGCATGAAACATTAGCAACAAGAACCAGCCTGCCTAACCGTCGTGTCTTTGTTATTGCATCACCATGACGATTGTCTCAGGCAGTGGTACCCATGCCCACCCGCCTACACTACCTACATACATACAGAACTGTAGTGTACGGACGTAATCCATAGTGTAATCAACTTACTACTTATTACACTAGGTAGCATCTCAATGCCGTGCATCGAATGCACTGCGCCGTCTCGCTACCTAATTAAGGTGTAGGTACGGATCCGTAGGTACCTACTTATACCCAGGTGCACTACCTAGGTAGGTAAAGTAAGCCGACAAACATATAAGAATGCCAAGAAGAATCGATACGTATACCGGTACGGTAAGTCTGTCCGTGCTTGCTTCGTATGGTCCGTACTTCGTACGTATTAATGAATCGATTCACCACTTTGTCATTGTCTGTCTTGGCCGCTGCGATTAAGTACCTACATTATTATGTATGTATGTACTTACTGGTACAACGTGGGATATCATATTCCGGTTGACTTCATCTCACACAGTCTTCCTAGTACTATCTACCTACTGTACAATTCAAAGACAAAGTAGATATACGTAGGTACAGTAAGAGTTAGCAGGCGATACATACCTAACCTACCTACCTCGGAAGACGATGAATCTCACGCGTCTGAGATCATGATAAATCTTGATTTCACAACCAAGAATCAAGCCGGCGTGACGCTGATCACACACCCATGCAACAGATTCAAGTTAATACCCAGGTTTTTAATAGGCGGCCGATCATCCCGCCGTTGCAACGCCTTAAAGGCTTGCAAGAGACGGACAGTAATCAGCGCCATCTGAGTCAGCGCGAATTGTTGACCAATGCAGATTCGCGGCCCAGCATTGAACGGAAGGTACTCGAGTCTGAATCGAGCCGGTTGTCAGTCAACTTAAATCCACCCGTTGTAACTTGAGAAAAAAAGAAAACTCACGTGACTCGCAAATTTTCCCATCTCTCCGGCCGGAACTCCTCGGCGTCCTCGCCAAACAAGTCCTTCCGGCGGTGCATAGTCCAGGACGTGTACCGTACAATAGTGCCCGCCCTGACGAAAAGGGGCGATTTACCGTCGATGCCACCGCCCCTTGGCAATACCGTGTCCCGAAGAGCCTCCCGAGAATTGACAGCCACCGGCGGGTTCAAACGCAGCGACTCCTTTAGCACCCAGTTTAGATACTTCATGTTGCGCAGCTGTTCCCATGTTGGGTTCTCATCGCCGAGCTCGGCAATCTCCCTGCGAATGATCTCCACCACGTCGGGTCGCTGGGAGAGCTGGTAGAACATATACGACAACACGCTGGTCGTCGTGTCGCGACCTGCTGTGAAGATGCTAAGGACTGCAGAATACAGGGTTAGCCATTGTATTTTTGACGTGGGAAGAGTTAAAAATATCAGGATACTCTGGAAAAGAGAACATCTTCAAGAATATTAAAAAAGGAAGCGGGATGAGGGTAAGCATTAAAAAAAAAAAAAACCCACGATGATCGCAAATCACTTCATCCGATTCGCCTGATTTGAGCAGCTCGTCAAGGAATACGTACTTCGATTCCTCTCGATCCGCCTTTTCGCCAACCCGATTCCGCACATCCTTGACAAATCGCTTCACGAACTCCTTCATGAAAGTCGAGTACTCAGTCAACTCAGAATCAGCCGGGAGCATAGAGAGCCAGCTAAACCGGGCCCGCAACGCGATCTTGTGCATCGACGCATCGAAGTATCGACCGAACTTATAGCTGTCCGGGGGCGCGCTACCCTGCAAGTCCGTGGTCTGTCCAAGCATGAAGTCCGAGATACTATCCGTTGTCATCATGGAGAACATGTTCTGCAGGTCGAAGGGCGTGTCGTCCTTGGGGATGCGTGCCACCAGCTTTTTGATGTGGCGATCGAGGCATGCAAGATCGGAAATCTGGTCTCGGACAAAGGCCGGTCGCAGAACAGCTCGCGAGTGTTGCCATTCGGGGCCGTTCGTCGTGAAGATGGAGTCTAGAAAAACGACCCGTCAACATCGGCCGCGGCAATCTATGTAAAAGGAAGAAAAGAAAAGAACAGATAGAGAAGAAAAGTCTAACTTACGCTTCCCCAGAACAGGCAAAAAGCTCCGTGTGCGCAAAGTTGGGATAATCCAATCATCAAAGCGTGTGCAAAGAATAGCCCGAATGTTTTCCGGCTCGTCGGTAGATATGCTGCGGCAGCGCTCCCCAATCACGTCATAGAAATATGTACGTCCGAGCTTCTCCAAAGCCTCATTGCGGTGCTCTAGCAGCGAATTTTTCTTCGCTGCGCGCATGGTCTCGAGCAGGTAGCGGATGCCCAAGAAATCACGCGGGTAGTGTGGTGCTGGCGCGCAGCCGCGGCGCTTCGCTTCAACGTGGTACTCGTGTTCGGCACGCAGGGAGGTGAAGGTGTAGAGGGATATGACGGCGATGAACGCGGGAGAGGTGGGCATGAACCGGGTCAGCCATGCGATAGTCAAGCCTGCTACAACGATAACCGCAATGTGATATTGTAGCTGTGCTTGACGCGGGAGGGCGTCGACGCCGGCGCGGGCGGAGGCCATGATGTCGATTGATCACGGGGGTGGAGGAGGTTGTCTATATGATCTAGGTACCTATTCCCTGTCCAACCTCCACCAGATCAATCAACAAACAACAATCGTAAATCGATAGGCACCACTGGCTGGTACCTATGTACAAAGACAAGGGTACAGATACCGGTAGATAGGTAGGTTGGTAACTTTAACAATCCAATACGGACTATATAAATACCTAACCAAGGCGTCAAAGGAAACACGTTCCCGCAGCTAACTAGACTACCTACGTAGGTGAGTAGAAAGGTAGGTAGGAAAGAAGGTAGGTAAGTAGGTATATCGGCAGGTCTTCATAGCGGGGGACCGGTCAGGGTAGGTAACCGACTTGGAACCGACCCCCCGCACGGAAGCAGAGGCAGGGCGTCGTTTCACGTGGGAAATCGTGCAGTGCGTATGGATCCGCACCTACTATAAGTAGGTAGGTACCGAGGTACTTACCTAGGTACTTACCTACCTACAAACGTACCTACGTCCGTACCTGCTAGCAAATACGAGCCGCTACTCTATAAGCGATTTAGACCCGCTACCTAAATGGAGCAGCGCTATCTAAGTACGTCCGTACCTATTTTAAGTAATTCGCTCCCCTTCTTGCACCTTTAATCGCGTGCGATAGCCATGGTGAGTACCTATTGGTACACTAGAATCGGTACGGACGTAATCCGTACATACCCAAGATTCCCGAGATACGGATTACCTTAGGTAGTACCCTGCAGGATTCAGGAATTCAGGAAGGGCCCGAGGATCAAGCACCCTCTCTTTATACCTACCCCTCCTATCTCATTGGTGGGATGCGGACTGCCGACCCACCTGTAAAAATTACTACCTACCTTAGTATGGATCCGTACTCAGGTACGGACGTACTTAGGTAGGTACCTAAGGCACTTAATTTAGGTACTTACTTTAGTGGACCACTGTACCTAAGACCCACCAGCCAAATTTGCATGTGGGTACTTAGGTACCTATCTAGGTACACTACATCCGTACATTAGGTAGGTTTTCTGTAGGTACAATACTTTGGTAGGTAGGGAGACAACGCAATTGTTTGAATACCTTGGGTAGGTACGTAAGGTGGAATACCCATAGACATACGGGCAGTTTCTAAGCAAGCTATATAGCATCTTGACTCTCGGTAAGTGGCAAGGAACCCATACCTACTACACTCATAATGTAGGTAGGTAGTGGTGATGGTGTGCTTGATACTTCTCAGGCCCTTCAGGAACTGATTACCGGATACGTACCTACGGACTACCTACCTAACCTACCTAGGTAGAGGTAGGTAGTATTTACCTCTACCTACCTACCTACCTACCTAAGTAATGCCTCATTCGATCGAGCTAGAAAATTTTCTTATCGCCTCCTAAGTACGTCCGTACATACCTATGTATGACGTTTATTAGTGTGGCTGATCCCTGGACTCGCAACACATGTCACCGACAATGTAGGTACGTAGGTACCTGACAGGAACAGAGGGACGACGAAATCACGGAGTGGAATATTGATAGGTATTTTTTTTTGGAGATGTCGTCCGTACAATGCCTAATGCAAACGCACAGTACAAACACGCAATCAGGACCTGAGTACCTGAATCATCAATCACCATGTGTAAGGCAGGACGGACGAGCAACCAGATCAGCCCTGACCCAAGACCCGAGTAAGAAGAGCAAAGTAAATACAAAGCAGGTACATGCAAGTAACTTGAATCCAAGCGACTTGAATCCATTCAACACTCTTCAATGGGAAGTGTACCTTACAAGCAAATGCGAAAGCAGACAGACGCCGTCCAGATGCAATGCGTTATAAACACATAAAACAAATGCGCCAAAACGACAACTGGCCAGTCGGTCGATTTTCATGCACCCCTCTCCGGCGCTTGGGAGTTCATGGTGCTGGTTGATAAAAAGCGTCTAATCATCATCATGTTTTTTCAAGCCGAGCCCCTCGTGAAAGGGTTGCGCGGCGTCAAAAAGACCGGACTCAGCATCCGAGCTCTCGAATCTACCGGTGTTAAACCATAAAAAAATAAATCGAATCCGTGTGCTTATGCGACTGGGTATGATCGTTAGGTATGATCGTTGGGTATGGGCGATGGATATGTGCATGTGCGTATGCGCGTCCGTGTATATATATAGGTAATATATTCGTATTGGATTCTTATTCATTAAGTCGTCCTCGTTCGTATAGAACAGATACACACGCTGTGCCAGCTCATGCGAAAACCTTGGGTATCTTTTTTTTTGGGAAGACAGGAGAAAAATAAACAAATAAATAAAAATAGAGAAGCAGATGTTGCCTCGGTGTTTCATGGCAATGGATATCCATCGTGAAACAGTAGGGGTGGGGCCCCATCAAGGTCGCTTTTGATCATTATTGGCTGAGGGATTTTTTGTGTTTGTTGACAAATGATGGGAATGATGATGATGAGTTTGATGGTGATGATGGTGATGATGGTGGTGGTGATGGTGGTGATGCTGTCGTATCCTCTGACGACCACGATGCTCCTCATGATCGTCCTCGACAGGGAAGCCGAGCGATTGTCTTTCTTCCTCGTACCATGCGCTCAAACTCTTCCCACCAAACATGAGATCCTCGTCGTCAATGACAATGGGTTCCATCCAGGCATGGCTAACGTGTTGATCGTCTGGCGTGTCGTCGGGTAGGTAATAATACTGCGCCTCATCCGGCGGCGGATGGGTGGGCGACGTTGTGGTAACCATCTTGAGGGGCGACGGACCGTGATGAGGCTGCGAGAAGGACGGTGGCTTCGAGGTTCTAGGTACTGTCCTGGTGGATGTGTGTGGCGAGCGCGTCGTAGAGTGACTGCGAGGACGAGATGGCGACTGTGACTGTGCGTGTGGCGAGTGTAGAGGATGACTATGTGGCGACGGTAGCTGCGGCGATTGTCTCGTGGTGATGTTCTCAGAGGCGCGCGGACTATGTCGCGTCATGGGCAGGGCGGCTAATAGGTGGATGGGCAGAAGCGGGAATTAGAAAGGCGGCGGCTCCAGGCCGTATTAATAGTGAAACGGAGACTCAGTAAGAAAAAAAAAAAAAAAAAAAAAAGGAAAAATCCAACAAGAGGCTGTTGGGGTTGCAAAATATATGTGTGTAAGAGAGACTCGGTTAATCCTCTTTGGATGCGACGCGTGGCAGGTGACAGTTGGCGGTCAGAATGGGTGTGCGCGATGGCTGGCCGATGACCTGTCCTTCGCGTAGAATGCGATAAAACAGGATGTCGAATTAATAGGCCTGCTATCTAGTACTTGACTCCTTATGTTGAAAATTCAGACAGGAGCGGTCAAATGAACAGGTCGCAATCAAACGGTCACGGTAGAGATGCAGAGATCAAGAGATCACACACATATATGTACGTAGTTATCTCGTAGTGTACAAGGAAGAGAGAAACGAGGCAAAATTAAAAAGAAAGAAAGAAAAATAATAAAAAAAGAAAACCAAGCAAACAGGGAAATTTAGATTTGTATGGAATATGTAATAGGTAATCATAAGAGGCGAAAAAAAAAAGACTGTAGGCTGACGCGAGACGAGACCGGGCCTTTTGGGAAAGTTCTTAGCGTCCGAGCGAAGCAGGTTAACAATCGGCGAAGTGGGGCCTTCACTTACGGTGTAGAATGCGTGCTAGTGCATGTAGGTACCCGGTACCTGTCAATACACATTATGGTACGGTGTTATAGGCGGTGTAGATGAGGTACCGGAAACCTGCATTCAACGGATGGTTGGGGAGGGGTGGGTTGCGGTCGGCGAATGGGGTGAATGCGGGGAAAATGCGATTCCAGAAACGGGGCAGAAACGGGGCAGAAACGGGGCACAAACGGGGTTTATTACGTAGGTTATCCTGCACGCACTAATGAAAAGGAACTTCCGTACATACGTTATAATAGATCCGTACAGTAATCCGTATGGGTAAACATCCAGCCGGTAACAGTAAAAGGCTACCTAACCTACCTATTGTTTTTTTTTTTTTTACACTCGTCTCTCTTTCTTAGTAGGAGGTAGGTATTCCCTTGAATACTTGATACGAGCATGGAATACTCTCTACTACTACGTCCGTACCAGTAGGTAGTACTTACTGTGGTCTTAGTGTAGGTAAGTTGCTTACACTACCTACCTACCTAGACCTACTTATACATTAGGTATGAAGGCAGATAGGTAGGGAGTAAGTAGGTAGGCTGTGAGTCAAACAATCCATGACGGAACCAAACGCAAGCATACGGAGCAGGTAAATGAAAGGGGACCTGAGGATCCGCATCGCACGAGAATATCCATGGCGATGATAAGAGACCTCGCCAATTTGGCCCAACACCTTCACCGGAAACAAGGATTTCCTGCCAGCCCTACACTCTACACTAGGTAGGTAAAAGTAGGTACATTCGTCACCGAGTTTGGTACCGGTAAGTATACCTACCTACGAAGTGCAATGACATTAGCCTGTTCATACCTACATATCCGTAAGGCAAGAATTCTCCCTTCGTCTTGATAATTATATGATTGTCGGCTCGGCATCCAAAGATCGATGCAATCGAAATACTAACACCAATTCCCCTGACTAGGTATTGTACGGAATATAATCCATCACTATTCCCGCCGCAACACCCGTTCCTCCAGCTCACGGCCCCCAAGACTACGTATATCTTATACGTAGGTATGCATCTCTGATGTAACCAAATACACATACAAAACACGTACTCAAATCATTGCCAGCAAGTCCAGGCCGAATTTCATCCCCATTCCTCCGTGGTCTTCTCAGCTCAGGTCGTCAGAGCTTCAGCACAGCACAACACCATGCAATACAACACAACTCACACACACAAAAAAAAAACATTTATTGTCGTCATCATCACCCTCATCATCGCCATAAATTGAGATCTGACGTGGACAGTAGAACGTCCATCTAGTGAAATCCATGGAAGTTATCGCCCTACGACATGGACCTGAGTTGCCCAATTCGAGGGCTGTTAAAGGGTTATCATGCCGCATACGTCAATTTCCGAAATGGATAGCCGGGCTGCGCCAACGACGCTTCTCCAAGATATCTACACTATTAGGTAGGTAGGTATCGGTATGTAGAATTATCTTATTAATTCCAGCCTCGATCCTCGCCGTAGGAACAGCCTAACTACCTACTACTGTACATGCGATGTTGTAGGGATCTGTCATATCTGCCTACGTATTCTGTTATCATGCATAGGACAAGTCTACTATCGCAGGCGTCAAGCCCCGAGAGACACATCTTCCACGCCCAAGCGCATGGCCAACAAATAACCCAATGCCAGATCTAGTCTCTTCGACATCAGATAAGACAAAGAAACACAATTAGATGGACCAAGCGCAATGCGACGCCGCCACGCAGGTATCACCTGAAATTCGATCACCGTAATGCTGTAGTGCGTGTGTGTGTGTGTGTTTTCACGTCCGGCACATTCATCGCCTGTCTACCTCCAGGATCCCTGCCGGATGCCCGACAAGAGCCAGTCAGCCGACTTATCCCGATGTCTAGCTGGGCATAAGTGCAGGAAACCGGAGTAGTAGGTAATTAAACGTTACCTATACTTCTGACATCGGTAATAACCGTGATGACATACCTATGACATCCTGCCTTCCGCACAACGCATCGCCAACTATTGCCATGCGAAAAGAAAGTCCGCAACCATCGAATCCAGGCTTTTAGAGTATATATTCCGTAAATGCTTACATACACAAATAGCATACCAACCTATTTACTTGTACGTATTATTTGAAAGTGCACATGGTCGAAGTAGGTACTTCATACCTACTCTCAAGACTACCTACTTACACTACAGTAAGAGCTCGTCTCCGCCGCCGGTCTTGATAGATTACTTACCTACTTGGTGTATCGGTAGTTGCCGCCGATCAATTTAAAAACCGATCAACCGACCAGCCGTCCGTCCGACACGTGCATGCATGCATTGCATCACGGCACTACCGGTAGAAGTAGTACTTATACCTAGGTACGTTTTTCACTTGATCAGCCGAGACAATTCATGCTTAAAATAGCCGCACTCGAACGGGGTACATACCTAGATACCTACCTAGGTCAGGGTCAGGTGGCCACAGCCGGTCTTAGCTAGTTTACCTACCTTTTACTCCTAGGTTAGACGTTAATATACTAGGTACTACTACTACTACTACCTAGGTAGTTGTCAAGTGACAAACCGAAATTCATCCAAACTCTTGCCCAAGGTGGGTGACCAACTTTGCGATTTGCGAAGCAGCGTTTCGACCTTTTTCTTTCATTCATCGATATTATTATGCAGTGTAGATCTCTGAGACGTGTTTGCGAATAAAAGGGAAATATTTTTGAACAACTCGTATGACAGCCAACTAACGCAGGAGACGGTAAACATACAACGAGGGATCCGCCACCCAGCACAATCGCAATCCCGAGCTCTTCCGCCTTTGCACTCCGGTTTTTATTTGAATCTTACCCGCAGTAACTCACTGACAAGCAATCTTCACCCTTCGTATGAAGAGAACTTTGTTGTGTCTTATCTGCACGGCAAATCATCTGTTCTGTGCTCTACCGCCGCTCATTCCAAGCCCCTAAATCGACGATTAAATTCTTCCACCGCTATGGCCACCATGCGATACAGGAATGCCCTTCCGCTCTCTTCCCCGATCGGGATGAAAGGGCCATTGGTGCCACCCCGTAGAATTATGCTGAGTCCCGTTCGCTCTTTGGCGATGGTTTGTACGTCCTGGAGCGGAACGTCCCATTCCGTACTGAGCCGTCTGCTCCGGATAAGTAGGATCCGACTGTACGTGACCATAACCACCATGTCTTCTCTGGGTAATTCTATGTGTGCGATGTAATCTTCGTTGAAGTATTTCCCATTGTCTACCTGCTTGAGCCACGATTGTCCGAGGGCCTCACGCTGACTGTAGGGACGCACAATGCCATCCGCCGGCACATATCGCGCAATACGGACCCGGTCAAGCTCGGACCCGTCAAAAACTGTGGTCGTGTTACGAATGCCCTCGGAGACGTTGGAAGCCAAGTCAAATACACCTACAGCCGGCTTCGTTGCGAGTCCGATGAAGCCCTTGCCCACCCCTTTGAGGAAGCCAACGGCACCCTCTTGTTCAGCGCCTTCCAATGGCTTGCGTGCCACACCGCCGATTCCGGATGCGATGGAAGTCAAAAACGAATTGGCGCCGGCAGTGACGCCAAATAAAGCATGCTTCGGCCGATTGCGTGCGCGTGTAATACGACGGCGGTCTTGAAACTGTTTATCGAGAGTTGCCGCCGCTAAGCCCTTGCCAAAGCTGCCAGTCATTTTAGAGAAGGAATCAGAAAAACCGTAGACTGCTTTCTTGACGAAGCTCGCGGCACCTTTGGCGATGCCTAATCCTAGATCCTCCGGCTTGTCTGACATGATCAAGCCTTGGTAAGGTTCGTAAAAAACATCTGTGATACCACTGCTTATACTGTTGAACAAGCCGACAGGGTTGCCGAGAAAGTCCGCGCTACCAATGATCTTGTGGACCTGGTAAAGAACCTCTTGGCTGTAATGATTTGATATGTTCTGGGTAAGAACTGGAATGGATACTCGGGCGTTCTCGAGCAGTAGTGCATTCAGACGGATAGGTGCGTCATTGACATTTCCAATGGCCATTGTCATAACGTTGACGAAGAACATGATGGGGTTTCGAGACGAAGTCTTGTCTTCAATATTCACACGCTCTGTACGCATGAAAGAGAGGTCAAGCTGCATAGGCTGAATGTTCAGTACTTCAAAATAGATATCTTGTCCAGACTCTTCTTGCTTCGGCTCCGGAATGTCAACGTCCTCAGTACAGAGCTTGCCTTCATTAGTTTCGGACCACGACGCCCCAGGAACCTTGGAAAAATCCAGTACGGCGTAGATGAAGTCCTCGTCAAGATCGATCGTCATCTGCTGGAGTAGTATGGTGGCATATTTGACGTACAAAACACCGTAGCTATCATCTTTCACTCGTGTGATCATGGCATGCAATGAGGGGTGTAACTCGGTCTCGCGTCCCTGCTTAGGTACTACACTGGGATATAATATCATTGGGAATAGACCACCATATAGTTGGTTGTCAATCTGTATCCACTTGATGGAAGTGCTGATGGTTTGATAGAGGGCTGACTCGTTGTACCGGAGGTTAATATCCCTGAAGGTAATATAAGCTAGCTCCTTCATCTGGTGATTGATCAACGATATTCCGAATCCTGAAAGCTTCAAAGCAGCTTCAAACGTTGTCTCAGTGTCCTGTTTCTTGACTTCAAATCCGTTCGTGCCGCTTGCGCTGCCCGTGTTGCTACCACTCTGCGTCTTTTGTCTGTAGAGACTTTTGTTGGGGTTGAAATTGGATAATATCAGAGTCTGCGTCGGGCCGTCTGCAGCGACACTGATGTCAATGATCTTCTGTGAACCTGAGGCACTAGTGAACCTCATGGGAACCTGGTTGCCTATTTCTGCAAGTTTTACATGCCGCTCTTTACCATAGGCGCTTATCACTACTTCCCTAAATTTGGCGGCGGGAAAGTCCCAGGCGTATGGCATGATACTGCGTGAGGGTAATCGATATCGAATCGGTCGCCAACCAGAGCGGTCGTCGGCCCCATCCTCGTCTAAGTTGGGGTTAGCCTGGTAGAAGATATATTCGGTATCACTTTCATTTCGCATTGAAAATGGCCAGGCCTTCTTCTCCATGCTGAGATGAAGAAATATAGTAGCATCTTCCATCAGTATTTCGACTCGTATTAGTCGTTGACGCTGCCCTGCTTTGGCAATTTTGACGTGCGTAGTGCCAAGATCCGAGATATTTACCGGTGAAGACCATTGATTGTCTATCCCCGGAAAACACAGCGCCATCTGTTTGACTTGTGATCGTTGAAGCCAGTAAAGTGGTTGAAGACCTCCTGGTTCTAGCGTCATGATGTTAGATGACCTCGGCTCTCTCACATTGATCGGCTCGCCAATCTTGTTCTTCACCACAAATCTTGGCGCGAGAGTTACGACTTTTGTAAGCTTGTATTTTCCTTCGCCGGATTCGATCGTGATTCCAACGTGGAGTTCGGATTGCTTTGTGGCGGATTGGAGCGCTACGTCAGTAGTACTGCCAATGGCGTCGAAACTTTGAGGCTTACTCCATTCCGAATCCCCAAACTTCAAGAGGGCACGGTTACCTTGGTCTTCGTTCCCAAAGGAGAACATCAATGGTTGTGCTTTAGGCCGCTCTCCGTGGTTGGGACTCGACTGTAATGATTGCCCAGCTGCTCTCTTGGGTTGCTGCAAGAATTGCTTTCCGCTTATAGCAACATCCAGACCAGTTTTGTTTAGGATAACATAGGGGCTGTGGATTGTGACCTTGAAAGCACCGCCGCCATTTGGAATTTTGAAATAATGAAGTTTGAGGTGCAAAGGCAGGCCTTCATTGTCCTTGCAGGTAAGTTTGTGCTCCTTTCGAAAGTCCTCTTGAGAACCAGGATTGATAATAGCGAACTCGCTGGCCTTGAATGCTGTATCTTGCATGTCAATGCTTAATAGGAGTAAATGCGACAACTCCACCGCATGCACCGGACTGACACCACCCTTCCTTAGAAAATTGGTCCAATCCCGTTTCGTGTTCTTGTCATAGATTCGGTATTTAAAGTCGTACGGCAACAGATTCTCAAGAACTATTGGTGGGGAAAGCTTTAACTTCATGTAGGGATATTTTCTGTGAATGGTTAGGGATGGAAGTGTTCATTTTCTCTATATTTTTCATAGGAGATACGTACCCAGTGAGAAAATGACTTCGGTCATAATCAGCATTAAGTTGAAAGTAAAATGGATCACCATTCTCCTGTTTGCACACTAGTGTGCGTGTTGGTCTTTTCAACAAGTCTTTCCACCACAAATGCTCAGCCGACCATGTGTATCCAAATCCAGAATCGGGCCGAAGAAGGAGAGATTGAACATAAGCAGCCGCGACAGGAGCGGGGCGACTCTCCCCGGGAGCAATCTTCTCAATCTTCAGCAAATGGCCCTTTTGAGCATCATATACGCCAAGTTCGACAGGAATCTGCGTTTCGTTCTCAACAACGAGAGGTGACCGTAAAGTCACGTATTTAATGTGATCCGCACCAAGATCCACTTCAACAAGAAGCCGATGGACGATGTTATCCAACTTGGGCCGTAGACTGTAAAGAAATTCACCCTCACGATTGAGGGGGATGTTTTGAACCGTGTCAAATCCACTTCCTTCGATCAGGACAGCGACCTTGTTCGTAGTTGTGCTTTCTGACATGACGTTCTCACGCATTTTCTCCCAATGTTCGAAACTCCAGGGTGCCTCTTCACCATCCGCCAATTTGAGGGAAATACTCTCATTATTGCTTACAGTCCTGGCCTGGATGGTGACATCAAAGCCGGTGTAGTTTCGAATCTTATAAGGTGCCTCTACTCCCCTTGGTTTCCCTAATATTTCTTCATGTTGCGTAAGGAAGTCGAACGATTTCGATGCCAATGCGATACTCGCTGTTGTGATCGTTACATCAAATGTTTTCCTCGATGTCAAATCAACAGAGAGACGACCAGTCTCTGAATCTCTCGAGACGCCAAGTCCAGCTTGCCATGGTTCCAATAGAGGCTCCCATGCGGACTTTGCAAAATTGTAGACATTGATATAGATATCTATTGACGTTTCGGCTTTAAGGTTGCTGGACCAATCTACCGCAGACGTCTTCAGACTTTTGATGCTCAAGTCAAGGATGGGCAGCTCATGAACATCACCAATCAGCACGACACGCACACCTTCAAGGGTAGCCGTCAACTCCTCATGACATTCCTTGTTCTTTATACCATGCTCTAGAAGATACGCCTGGCTCCTTCTGCGTTCGGTAGACATTGTACCGGCACCCTTAGTTGTCCTGGATTTGGAAGCACCAATGCTGGCATATCCTTTCCCGCTGATCGAGCGTTGATTGGGCATATTTTTCTGAAGCTGCTGTGGGCTTTTCTTGTCTGATACGATGCGAGGATCGTCGAAGTTATCGTCTCCAGACAGTTCGGAAGCTTTGCTGATAATCTGGAGGACTAAGAGGATATCACGAAGGGAAAGTCGTAGGATGAGAGGTTCAACATCAACATGTACGTTCGTAAAACACGGCCGTGAACTATCCACAGACACTTGGATAGAAAAATCATCCAGGATGCGTAGTCGAGATTCATCAAACTTATCCATGCGGCACAGGAACATACCGACCTCGGAAATTTGAAGTGTGAGCGCATGTTGTTGTGATAGTAGCACTTGCTTTGTCCCTAACACGATGGCCTCCGAGCTATGGCTTAGAGGGTTCGCTATCAGGATGAATTGAGCATCCACAATATTGAGGCGGAATGCTACGTTCATCTTAGGTACTTCTGTTGATGCAATCTTGTCTGGTAATACTGTTTGAGTGATATTCCGAGATTGTCTCCCTGCCAATTGGACTTGCATAGACTCCGTATCTGAAGTATCGGGAGTTTCTGTGGGGCTCACTATAACCTCTTGGACAGGTTCGTCAGGCTGTAATCCGGTAGTGATGAATTTCTGAATAGCAAATAGGTAGTCTAAAGCGAATATGACCCTCGGACTGTCAACTACCACTACAGCAATCATACTTCGCTCTTTGCCTTCAGCCATAGAAACAGTTGCCATAAACTGTTGCACGCCTTTGTTGGAAGATGTCATGATTCTTTTGAATCGGTTCGCTTCACGTGCACGGCTGTCATGAATCGTGAACGAGTTAATCATGAACTCTGCCTCGAGGGAGCTGTTAGCTAGCATCCGAAGCTTTAGTTTGCTGTCGTCTAGAGAGAACCTCGACAAGCTGGCCGCATCGACGTTACCAACAGGTCTGCCCTCATGTGCATTGATCAATTCGAGTCCAACTTTATGAATGGTGAACACAAGATCAAGTTTCGTCCAAGTATCCTCTCGGGAACCTAGTTCAGGAGATAGATCAACGAGACGATCATCATTGGCGCTGGCAATGGACGAGACCGTTTTCGCCCTACGTAATGTGCCTTGGTCCACATCCCGCTCTGCTTCCTCTTCACTAGCATCGGAATTCGTCACAAAAGCAGCCGGAACGGATCTGGATATTGCTAACAAGTATCTTAGTTGATATTGGGTGATTTGAAGATTCACATCAGTCAAGCTGCCTTCAATCTCCATATCGGGCCGCTTCCAACCTTCTTTGTGTGCTGCATATGTGATTCGAAACCCAAGATCAACATGATCAATCATTTCTAATTCCTCAGATTCTTCTTCGGAGTAGTGGAATAATGATGTCAATCGAATGTTCCGTATGCCGGCGGAAAGCTTCATGGCTATCCCTGCGCCTTCCGAGTCGTCCAAAGGAACGAATCTATTTTGGGCATAAATCTCTCCCAAAAAGGCTGTTATCAAGTCTCGTTTCGATCGATTAGGTGAGAGAGGTCGCGGGAAGACGATAATGGGCGTGTTGATGATGATATCAAACTTGACATTGCTGGTAATTTGTTGCAGTTGTTGGGCTTGACTCGCTGCAGCTAGACGCGCGGCGTTGTATATGGCTTGCATTTTCCCAAACTTTACCAAGAACTCAACAATCTTCCTAAAGGGCTCTTCAAGAAAGTTGATCTTAATCGAGCCGGCACGGAGGAAGATTGATGAGTCATAGCCGGGATAAATCTTTTTGTTACTTGGATCAAAGGTTTCATAGCGGAAGTCAGCAAGTTCGTGGCCTTGAATCGTGACCAGTTGACGAAAACTCGAGTCTTCCGCTGCGCCGACATTGACATCGTCGACTAAATTCAGGTTTCCGAGCTTAGCCGCGATTCTCATAGTCCTGCCAGATATGAAAACACCAACATCGGCATGATTAAAAGATAGGGTTGCCAAGCGAATGCCATCATTATTCAGAATCATACGAATACTTTTCAGGTCAACTTTCACTCGCACAGATCCACTATCCATCCGCTCAGGAGTCTGACCAGGCTCAATGATTTCGATTACCTGACTATGGTCTCCGAGGCTGATCATGCGCTTCTGTGGTTGATCTCTCGTACCACCGCTGTTAGCGAAGGTGATTAAGATGAAGTCCAAAAGTGTAAGCAGGGTTTTTCTCGTTACAACCATATTGATCGTGGAGACGTTGACATTGACATTCGTCTCTATCCCTTCATACACGGGCATAAATTCGGGAGACTCTGGCTTGACCTTAGTAAATTGGACTCGGACAAGCGCTCTCTGCTGTCGGTGATCTTCCACGTCACCAGAGGAGAGGATAGACTTAAATTCAGCCGAGGGATTGTCGACGAAATCATCGACCTTTAGAGAACCAAGAGATACGACCGCAGCAAGATCAAATGGCCTAATACATAAGTCCAGTGCAAAATCCTCAGCGACAAGCTGGACAAGAAGTGAGTCGGGGAGGTGTCCGTCTGGGTCGCTTCGATATAAGGATCCATGTAATTTGTCCACGGCAAACTTGAATTCAAAATTGCGTTGCTGTACCTTCAGTTTTTGGCCCAGATTGCCATCTTCAGCGTCCTCAAATTCATCCGAGTCATTATCCGATTCCTCCTCGAGTATGATGGCAGTTTCCTGGCTCAGGAACAAATTAGACGGGCGCTCGCGGCCCTGCCCTAGATATGCGCGGCTCGACCCCGAGCTGAGTAAACGAGGCCTCTTAGACCATGTCTGCGTGGTAGTCGGCTGCTCCTCGTTACCAAACTTTGGAATTGCAACATCAATAAGCTTCATTAAAGACTTATATTTAGTGTCGGATACAGTAACCTGCAAGACAGGCATGTGGCCGGAGACTTTTACTTTGGTTAGATTAGGTGCCTTGGGTAGAATTGAGAGGGCAACAACAAAATCAATATTGATCTTGTCCACGACATGGAACATGCGGCGGTCGTCTTTTTGGACAAGTTGCGCTTTTGTCTCCTCAATTGAAGGACCTATCAAAACTTGGGTTGAAGTCAATTTGACCAGGAATCGATCGTACATAAGTGACTCAAGTTGCTTCATGTCATCATTGGAGGATTTTTGATGCTGCTTGTCCTGTATTTGCTTCAATGTGCCCTTGTCAACAAGTTCACTATTGAGACTAATGTGACCAGCATCCAATATAAGACAGGTTGACTGCTTCGTCTTGATGGAATGTGGGATAATAATGAGGGGCGCTTGGAGATCCAGCTTCGCCTTAATAGTTTTATGTTCTTCCAGGGCAAATTCAAGGCCAGCTCTTGTCTGCTGCCTCAGTCCCTCAACAGTTGCGCCCGCAGACTCCATCAGTGCCGTGATTGATTCCATGTGGCGTTCGGGTGGTTTGAAGAAGTCGACAACACCCACGACAAAATTTGGATTCCATACAATCTCCAGTGGCTTTAGCTTAGCTGTGACGGCGAGGTCACCTTGTCCATCCAGGGGATTTTGTTCAATTTGCAGGTCAAAGAAAGTCTCCTGAGTGCTAATCTCGAGCTCGGCTATTGACAATCGCTTTTGCCTGCGACGGTCTGGTGCGTCCTTGACCCTAACGATCTCTTTGAACAAACTGTCTGGGGTGGTGCCATCATTGACCCGGAAGTCACCTAGGCTAATATTGGCTAGTAAGGAATCAGTGCGTTGCATAGCGCTTGCTTTGAAGACGTCAAAATGCAAGCTCAACAAATCTGTTTTGCCAGAGTGCGGACTTTGTCTAAGAGTGAAGCTACCCGTGGATAAGGAGGCATCTACTTGTAACGTAACGGCGTCACGCGGAGCATCAACCGCTTCGGTTAGTGCCGCCTTCTCATCCCAATCGATAGCTTCATATAGCTCTTGACGTTGCTCCTCAGTTATGTGCGTATTTTCAGATGCATCGGCTGTTTCAGTGGCCTTGGAACCCCATGCCCAAGCGAGCCAACCCTGCTGCTGTTCCTTCGGCTGTGCGCTCTTGAGAGCTGCAGCGTTTTCCTTCCTCAACTGATTGCGTGCTAAAGATCGCCAAAAACGTAAGTCCTCATACCCTATCTTGAACTCGAGTTTGTCAAGCTCCTCTGTCTCTTGAGTCGACAGTTGCTGGCTCGCCTTCCGCTTGAAAAGATCAATATAACGGAGACGATCGTCGCGACGCTCACGGAAATAGTCCCAAGTCCATCGACGATTCCGATCGTGTATTTTCGAGAGGACAGCATTGCCTACAAACTTGAGCCATGCTCGAGGATCTTCCATGGGAGTTACACCCTTAGGTTGAAATCGTTTGTACTCTTGGTGACGTATAAAGTAATGAAAGAGATCCGCCATCATTAATGCATCTCGGTACTGATCATCATCGAGGACAACACCGATCTCGTCAAAGAGTAAGTTGGCCTTGAACTTGGGCGTATACGTATCACCAGATTTATCCAACTCAATCTTGGCTTGGCCAGTAACGGGTTTTAGGATGTACTGATGTTCGAACCTGGAAGTACGTTCGCTGTTACCAATCATGGCCTTAAACTTGTGTATTATCTCGTCGTGCGGCGCTGATGGGGCTCCTTCGCAAACTTCACGTCCAGATCCCAGGAGTTCTGAATCCGTGTTCCAGTAAACAGCTAGGGCAGAAAGCTTGGCTAATTTGTGTGTCGTTTTCGAGGTGTTCTGGATGAAGGTGGGCTGCCATTGACCATCAGTGCTGACAGCGCTGAACTCTTTGAGCGTGACACCGAGAGCAAACGGGTGGCCCGGGGCGGATATCGAATCCTCATACCGCAAATGGATATTTTTGACAGTGACTTGCAGGTTGTCGACAATCTTAGTGACAAGGCTTTCTGTGAAGCTCTGGCTTTTTTTCTGCTCCTCCTGACTGAGCCCCTCTTGCGCTCGCTCCTTAATGAGTTCGGCCGATTCCAGTTTTTCCATCTTGATTCGCTGTTTCCGTCTGTCTTCTTCGTCCGCGTCGTAAGCAGCCTCTTCTTTGGGGGAGGCTAAGAGGAAAACATCCTCGATGAAAACCTGGACAGGGGCGCCACGCAGGTTAGACCAGGGAATTACGAGAGTGAGCTGGCCGAGGTGGCCCTCCATGACGTTGATAGGAAGCTTGAGCTGGTCGAGGGCCTCCCTACGGAGTTCGAGATCACGCAATTTCACATCGCCAGACCATATGCCAACTTTTAGCTGAGTGGGGTCGAAATTCTTGACATACATGCCCAGGAAGCGATTAAGCAACCCGGCAACCAACCCTTCTAGCATGGTGAAGGATGTTGGGCCGTGACCCGGGCCGGGAATATATCGTTGGATAAGGCGGGGTATTCGGTTGCCTCATCTACCAAAGTGGACGGACGGGCGCATCACCAGATATCACCGTGGAGGATTCGCAACTGATTACTCGGTGAGGGCCAAAGTAGTCCGAGAATAACTAGCAAGCGTAGACAGATGGGAAATAATGTATTGCAGCATCTAAGCGTCACGAACCAATGGCGGACGAGTTAACACGACGCAACAATGAAATGGCAACTCGAGTGGGGAATCAGAGAATCGGATTGAAAGAGAAAGAATATGAGACTGGACAGGTGCGAAGATCAAATGTGGAACAGGCTCCGACAGCAAAGGGCTATAATGGCTCGATAGGTCTATGAGACTCGAAAATGCTATGCTTAATCTACAAATGGAGGTATGGTCAGAAATTAGGCACGCAAACGACACCCGCGCATTGAACGGTTCGTCTAAAATGGCAAGAAACAGAGATGAAGACGAAGACGGAGAGGGAGAGGGAGAGGGAAAGTGAAAGGGAAAATAGGGCAATATTTACATATAACAGGCATCAAGCCATAGGAACTGAGCAAGACTAACAGAAGACCTTGAAGACTTCCAGCATTGTGTGTGTGTGTGTGTGTGTGTGTCGCGGGGCTCTCACAGATTGAGACGGATAAGTAGCACCAGACCCTTACCCGTATGCAGAATGTACTTTATAATAGAATGTACATTGTACCAGGTAAGCCGAGCAGATTCGGGGGAAAAAAGAAAAGGTGAGGAAGAAGAAGAAGAAGAAGAAGCTGTCGTCGTGAACTCGTGAATTCGTGAATATGAATCTGTGTACGGACTAGAGAAAGAGATCTGAGCACGTCCAGCTGGGCATCAGTGATGGCACTGATTAGGTACCTTACCTGAGGTAGGTACCTTACCTACCTAAGGAGGTACCTGGGTAGGTACCTCACCTAGGTAGGTAAGTTAGGCAGTGTATCACTGTATTAGGTAGGTACCTAAGGTACGTGCACACTTCCAACGTTCATTTTAAGTCAAGCCACATTGCAACGCCACTAATGAGGGGCCATCTACGGAGGTACCTACCTGACCTACTCGTAGCTGCTTGAAGAACGATCTGAGATGGGGGTGTAAGGGAATTGTCAGTCGTGACGTCACAAGCAAGATCCAGGACCAAAAACTTCGAGTGCGATCTGATTCCAACAAAGATGACGACGGTCGGTGACGGTGATGACAGAGTTAAGAATAAAACCCCCTTAACTCTGAGAGGCTATATTCATGTTGGACCTTGTCACCTTTCTAAACCAGGAAACTAAACTTATCCCCTACCACAGCCATATAATTATGAGGTAGGCATTCATTAGATCCTCTTCATCCTAGCAAAACAATATATATTCATCCTATCTGGTACGCTCTATTAGATAGTCTATCCTATTGGTAATCTTATTTTGTCATATTCCTACTTGATTCAAGTCCTCCAAGTTCCCCGTCTTCCACTTCCCTGTTGGTTACCATGCTTCGTACAGGGAGAGCAAGGTATCAGCATTTACGAGGCCCATTAAGACTCTCCTCAACAACACGCAGTGTATTATCATTCTCGCATTTGTCACCAGTGACCTCGTCAAATCAATTTGTGGCAGCTCAGATTGTGCAGATGGCGAACTCTGCATGCCTACCCTCTATCACTCAGCAGTCTTTCTTCGTAACCAAGTCCTCCAGCCTCTTCCAGCGGCACAATAATACCGAGGAGAGGAAGCAAAGCACACAGAAGAAAATCCATTCGCAACTCAAACGCTATAGCACTAGGTCCAATACTCGCCCCTCAAAGCCCGACTCTGTGCAAATTCCAGCGAGTGGTGTCAAGTCTGATCTGGTAAGCATGGTCCAAACCCCTCTTCCTGCTCACCTCACTCAAAGAGCATATAGAAAACTGTCAAGGAAACATTGTCCCTTTCTAGCGTTCCCAAAGAGCCCTATTTGCTGGGCCTTGCTGGGACCTTGCCATACCTCGGAACTTCAGTATCTACCGTTTACCTCGCCTGGGTGATCAACACAGCAAGGCCAAGCTCCTCCACATTCGCCAACGACCTCATGATCAACAAAGACGTAGCTAGTCATATATTAGCTATGATTGAGCCCATCCAGTTGGGCTATGGTGCTGTCATCATCAGTTTCTTGGGCGCTATACACTGGGGTCTGGAATATGCCGAGAAGAATTCCGACCAAAGCCGTACTCGTTTTCGATACGGGATAGGGGTTATGTCCTCCATAGTTGCCTGGCCAACCCTGTTCATGCCAATTGAGTTTGCGCTGATAACCCAGTTCGCTGCATTCGTAACCCTTTATTTTGCCGACGCGCGGGCCACTGTCAGAGGTTGGGCGCCTAGTTGGTACGGCATTTACCGTTTTGCATTGACCGCCGTGGTTGGAGTCGCTATAGTGATCAGTCTAATTGGAAGAGCCAAGGTCGGGGATGCCAGTCCCCGGCTGACAGGATTGAGTGGAAAAATCCACGAACACCACAGTGAAGAGGAATACACCAAGCAATGGCAAGACCTAGAGCAAAAAGAAAGAGTAAAACTTAAGAAGCAAGCGAAAGAAGAGGCTAGGAGAAAGAAGGAACAGTATCAAAAACAGGAGGAGAAATAAGAAGAAGCAGAGCAGGTCCACACCGAAGGGCGGTAAGGGAGAGGGTGAAGAGCTCGTTCACAGAAATATGGACACAATGCGTTGCTTCGCTTCACCTATCATAGAAGCGACTCAGGCAAGTGCTAGGAGTCCTTCCAGTGTAAGTGTTCTTCTTGCTATACTATTTTTTCCCATCTCTGGCAATTTAGTATCATTATGGGCGTGCTGGCACACTCGACGGGGACAGAAATTGTGAATAATTATTAACGATATCAGGTTTCAAATACACTGCACGGCTCTTCTTACGAAGACTGCAAACTAAAGTTCAAACAAGGAGCGTATTATATCACAACCATATGGTATACAATGTGCTTGACTCGGAAAACATGCATCTCGTGCTCCCAATTGAGAAACCAAAGTAAATAAATATGTGAGATAGTCTTATAGTATGGTCTATATGTTGTACGTAGGTCGGTAATGCGGGGAACGCTTGTTTGTTTATCACCAGATGCTAGAGCTTAGACTACCTAATACATATTACCTTGTGAAAAGGGACCTAGCGGATATGGTCCCTGTAGGTGGTCAATTAGAACACGTCATTTCAAACATAGAATCGTCATCGTGACCTATCTCACTGTCTAGGCAATGCTGGGAGAAGGCCGGATCTGGTCGTATAAATGCTAGAGTGGTGCATACTCTCTCGTGTTATTATGCAGACTCCCCTTCTGCTTTCTTTCGCTAAAGGTCTTCTCTATCTATAGTAAATTGAAAGAGGACATAACGCGTCATGCCGTCCACACGTCGTGCCAGCACCGGCTTCTTCGCCGGCTCGTCCGTCGTGAAACATCACTGGGACACATCTAGCCAACGGGATATTCACGTTCCTTCACTGACGGTACGGTCGTTGAACCTTGATCGGTATTTCAAGAGAGATCCGGCTAACTCTATCCTTTTCAGCCTCTTTTCATTGGTATCTCTTACATGGTCGCAGAGGATAAGACTATAGTGGCGATTGCGTACCACGACCACACGTATCTGGTCGACTTCATGATCGAGCATCTGCCGCTCAAGAGAAGCAACTTGAGGAAGAATGATCACATCGCCGAATTTGTTATGGAAGCGGCTCGAGAATATGAGTACGACAATAATGTGAAATTCGTCGGCGCAGCCATGCCTAGAAGGTTGGTGGAAATTAGTCCTCAGCTCTGCTCTCGGCTTTGGCTGGACCTGGATGTCGTCCCAATCGTGATTCCGTTCAGTACGGAGAAAGCTCGCTTCTGGATGAATAGCAACGTTGATGAGCAGGCCGATTCAATGGCACGTAAATGCGGTGAGCACATTTCTATTCTATCATATCCCTCTCCTGCATGGGCCACAATCTTCTACGACATGTTTATACCTTATCGCGCATATTCTCGAATAGTTGAGCATTTATCATATCATGAGTCGGAGAGTTACTAACGCGAAAAAAGTCATGTAAGCATCTGCCCCGAATCTTGATGACTGGAAGAGTAATAACGATACTGTCTGGCGAAGGTTCTTCGGGCCATCTCTGGCACCCATACTTCAGGTCGGGTTTCGAGGTGACGTCCTGGGTGATCCATCATTCAGGATCAACCTGAATACGCTGGAGAACTACCGAAGTACCTGTAACGAAGCGACTTGGCATTCGATGATGCATTACGCAACCATATTGAAGACGAACAAGATCAGGATCGCATTCTTCAGCTCCACTCCACAAGGCGGCGGAGTAGCCCTCATGCGTCACGCCCGTAAGTAATAGCAAGAGCATTGTTTCATTCGACTTCTGCTTCTCGGCAACCCCCTTAATTTTCGAAAGTGCTGTACAACAGAACAGTCAGCTGACTGGTATTTCAGTGCGTCGCTTCTCACTCCTACTAGGAGTCGATCTGAACTGGTATGGTGTGTATAGTTATTCCGTTTCTTTCGGTCCGACCTATTTTGTCAGCTAATATTTGTAGTGCCAAAACCGCGGCCAGGTGTTTTCCGAAGCACCAAGAACATGCATAATATTCTGCAGGGTGTCAGTCAAGCTGGTGAACGCTTGACAGAAGACGAGCGAGATATGATAAGCGAGTGGATATCTCAAAACGCCGAAAGATCTTGGCTTTCTCCGGGAGGGCCTCTCCGTCCTATTGAAGAAGGCGGTGCACATGTTATTGTGGTAAGGCGGTGACATGCAGGCGTAATCAAGTGCAATTTTTTCGTTACAGCTTCTTGAAGCCCGATCCCGTCTGTTCAGACCACTATGAGGCTAACGCAGCCATTATCTAGATCGATGATCCGCAGATGCCCACATTGATTCCCCTGATTAAGATTCTTACCCCCAACAGACCTGTAATTTTTCGGTCACACATTCAAATTCGTGGCGACTTGGTTAATCTCGAGGGTTCTCCTCAAAAGGAAGTGTGGAAATTCCTATGGGAGGCGATTCGATATTCGGATTTGTTCATTTCACATCCCATTCCCGAGTTTGTTCCTACGGTAATAGACAAGAAGATGGTTGCGTACATGCCAGCAAGCACGGACTGGTAGGTTGACACCTTCTCGCTCTTGGAAAAGGGAACATTTGCTTACAGCTTGAAGGCTCGATGGCCTGAACAAACCAATCAGTAACTGGGATAGTAACTATTATCTCAACTTATACAATCGAGAGTGCGACTCTCATCGCATGTAAGCCGCTCGCCATCCTGCAGACATGTCAGCAAGCTGAGACTTAGAACAAGGACTAAATTGCGCTATCCCGAGCGTAAGAACCACGATTTCTTTTCACCATGACGATTGTTCAACTCACTGTTTGCAGGTAATTACATCATCCAGGTTGCCCGGTTCGACCCGGCAAAGGGCATTCCTACCGTCTTAGACGCATACGCAGAGTTTCGCAGGCTCGCAGATAAAGCTGGCATGAGCATCAAGGATATCCCTCAGCTTGTACTGTAAGTGGCCATGATGGGCCGCCGCCACACCTTACCTGATGTTAACGACGTAGATAACAGAGCAGGAAACAGTTCAATCGACGATCCTGATGCTGGGATGGTATTTAACGAAGCTCTCAGTCAGGTTGAGCAGAAGAGTCCGGAGCTCCTCACTGACATTACCATCATGCGCCTACAAGCGAACGACCAGCTCCTCAACACACTGATTGCACATGCGCACGTGGTCCTTCAGCTTTCAACAAGGGAAGGATTTGAAGTCAAAGTGTCTGAGGCATTGCATGCGGGAAGGCCAGTGATCGCGACGCGAGCTGGCGGAATTCCCATCCAGGTGAAAGAGGACGAGAACGCATTCCTAGTCGAACCGGGAGACTTCAGATCTGTAGCACGTCATCTGCTGGACTTGTCTACCGACCACGAGCTATGGAAACGCATGAGTCAGGCAGCGGAGACAGGCGTCAGCGATGAGGTTGGTACGATCGGAAACGCGCTTTGCTGGTATTATCTTGCAGCCAAGCTCACCAACCAGGTCGATGAGAATGGCGCCAAGAAATTTTGTGGAGAAGGCCGTTGGGTCAATGATTTGGCGCGTAATGAAGCAGGATTTCCCTATCAGTCATGGGAGAATCGTCTTCCCCGGCATTTCACTGATATGACAACCAGTAGATTAAAGGTTGATACAGCTGACCGCGACTTATCACCCAAGAGCCAGTCCTAAACATACTGCACCAGCCTATCATGAGTCTTGACATCGTATGTGGCGAGTGTTGTTGCGGGGGTACCTAGTATAGGTATTGATTGATTGACAGATTGGATGAATGGAACTAGAGTGTGGTCAAACATTTGTACGTACGTACCTAGGTACTTATTAATCCGTATGTTTTCCCGGAGTTTTACGTACACGTGTACGTCCGTAGGTCCGTACGGATCCGTGGTTCTGAACGCTCCAAAAGCATAACGTCTGTCCGGAGAATAGCCGGACCAATCGAAACACAAATCGCACCACACTACCGGTACTAGTGTACACTAGGTACCTTAGGTACACTAGTTAGGTAGAGGTTTACATATGTAACTAAGGTACCTTATGTACCTAGTAACGTCCGTACATTCGTACCTACACTATACTTATAGGTACCTTAGGCACCTTAGGTACGTACGTACCAGGTAGGTAGGTAGCGTCCTGGCAGGGAGGGTTAAGCGCAAGAGGTACCTATGTGCACTACCTAAATGCCCTCTACGGATCCGTACGTATGGACAAATTATGACAACTCCGAGGAGCAGCGTGAGAACCCAGGTATGCTTACAACGTGAATTTATAATCATGTCATGATCATTCGATGGGTATTCCCACTGGTTTTGACATCTCCGGATTGAGAGGTAACCAGGTTGACAAGACCGTCAGGGCTCCGGGTACCTATAAGTACCTAGGTAAGTAAGTACTTACATGTACACTACCAGGTACCTACTTAGGTACAGAGCGTTGCTAACCGGGCAAATAACCCGGAAAGCCCCTTCTTGATTGACTCGGCGATCCTACCTAACCCAAGTAGGAGGTAGGTATGTTAGGTACTTCGTACCAACCAACGTACTGATCTGGACCCTAGGTCGTTAGTAAGCTAGGTACTTTATAGATACCATTAATGCCGTGAAGGTACGAGGTAGGTACCGGTATTATGCGGAGTAGGTACGGAATACCTACTTCGTAACCACCTTTTTCGATACCTAGATGGTTTTCCCTCACTTGCAAGTGCCAACGCCAAAAAATATATGCGACTACCTGGTAGGTAATTTAAGTTTTATGCAGGACTATCAGTCACCTCCTCCTTTCTATAACGTGATGAGGAAATAAAAACTGGTATTAATCCTCTCGGAAATGGCCTGGCTAGGGCGGAGCCCCCGTCGGACATCCATTTTGCTTCATCTGGGGTTGCTGGCTTCGTAGGCATATAAATATGTCCTATGGACTTCAGGGCTTTTCAATACAACTATGTACAATGCCTGGTTAGGTAGGCATCAGTTCGTGTCTTCAAGTTGTTATTGATTAGTTTTCACAGCATAATACTCTGCACCTTTCTTCTGACATACCATCATCATCCGCGTTCTAAACCGCTGTGCAGCACGCAGTCTGGAGTCAAGCTATGGCCGCTCCCTTAACCCCTTCTCAGATAGCTACAGTGAAAGCGACAGCACCGGCCCTGAAGCAACATGGCGTAACCATCACCAGCCTGATGTATAAAAATCTGTTCCGCGGGAACCCTAGCTTACGCAATATCTTCAACGAAGCAAACCAGATCGACGGTGCTCAGGCTACTGCCCTAGCTAACGCGGTCATTGCTTACGCTACTTACATAGATGATCTCTCGAAGCTCAATAGTGCTGTGGAACATATTGCTCATAAACATGCCAGTTTGAATGTTCAGGCCGAGCAATATCCTATCGTGGGCAGGTTTCTTCTCGAAGCTGTGGCTACGGTTTTGGGGCCTGCATACACCCCAGAGATAGCCGAAGCTGTAAGTTTTATCCTCGGGGGACTCCTATTCTTCATCGCCCATAATACACCTTGCTTCTCAGTCTTTCGTCAGGATTACGTACTGGTGACATTGACATCATAATCATGATCCATCAATCAACTAAAACAAGGTGATTCATCAACAGCATATGCTGACCAAAGCTTCCAATAGTGGACAGCAGCATACGCGATTCTTGCCGATATCTTTATCAACCGAGAACGCCAGCTGTACGTTTCGTTCGAGAACTGGACCGGCTGGCGACGCTTCAAGATCCAGAAAAAGCTAACTGAGTCAACCGAGATTACAAGTTTCTATCTCGTGCCTGAAGATGGTGTGGCCCTTCCTCAATTTCTGCCAGGGCAGTTCATCAGCTTGCAGCTGTATATTCCAGAACTTGGTATCACACAGCCTAGGCAATATTCTCTGAGCGATGCTCCCACAAGTCAATATTATCGAATTAGTGTGAAGAAGGAGCAAGGCAAGGATATCGGCGTGCCGGGCTTGATATCCAACATGCTGCATGATGAGTTCCACGAGGGTCATGTGGTAGAGCTTACACATCCCACCGGCGACTTTTTCGTAAGGATGGAAGACGCTTCGCCCATCGTGCTCATCTCTGCTGGTGTGGGAATCACACCCATGATTTCCATTTTGAACTCAGCCATCGCCTCAAAATCTTCGAGGAATATCTCTTTAATACACGGTGCTCACAGCTCCGAAGCTCGCGCGTTCGCCGACACCATCAGGTGCGCCAGCGAAAAGCCTAATGTCCAGGCCATCACGTTTCTATCTACATGGAAGGGAACCGAAGTTCAAGGTATAGATTATGATTTTGAGGGTCGAATGAACTTGGATCAAGTCGGTTCGGAACGCTTGTTCGCGGACGACTCGACAACTGAATACTATATATGTGGACCGAGACAATTCATGATGGACGTCCAAAAGTATCTCCACAGCCACGATGTGAGTCAGGAAAGGATACATCTTGAGGTTTTCGGTACTGGGGCATGAAGATCAATCCTCCATGAGTGTATGCCAGTCTCTTCCAAGGTCAAGACAATTTAGTCGCGGAAATGAAATATAATGGGAGCTGCAAAATGGCAATGAGGGTTCTGCATCTCAATTTTCGCATGTGTCATGCTGATCATCACTACACCCCGTCTTTCCATGAGATCAACAATTCGGACTAAGCAGAATCACGTTATGACCATGAGTCTACACGTCCCCAGACAAGCTAGCCTTCATCGTTCCACTTGGTTTCAGGCCCGCCGTTACGTTTAACCTTGTGGTATGCTCATGTGGTGACATGCCGGCAAAGCGGTAGGATTTTCGCCGTCAATACTGAGGGCCACAGAGAAGGCCCAAGGGGTTGATTGATCCGTTCGATGTTTCATAATTTTCATTAGAACACAATATTTGATTACAACCTGGTAATGCTGTCACCTTGTGAGTCGTCCTAATTACAAAGCTCAAGATGTGAGAAGACGATGATTGGGCATCGAACGAGAGAGAAAACGCGACGAAGGCAAGGAGGTTTACAGCTATCAATATCACATCGGCCAGAACATTCCATACGACAAGATGTCCACAGAAATAACCCGAGAGGCCCAGGTCCATCCTCTCTCTTTCCTTGATTCCGGTGCTAAACGTATCGTGTCGTATTTGGTTTCGAGTTCGATGCCGGGGCTAGTTGCGATCGGCGCATCATGGCGTTCTGGGTGACATCCTCGGACGCTCCGGTGGATTGAGGTACTTGTACTCTTCACCTTAATTCTAAATAGGGACCTTGTCTGAGCTGAGAGACTGCCTAACCACATCAAACACTGTCATTTCTTCTAAAGGCCGGGATAATCAGGGATTACGGCCGAGGGTATATAGCTTCTGTGAGGAACAACTACCAAATGATGCCCTCGTTTCAATCGAGAAGGTCTAAGACCTATGTTGAAGAAAAAAAGAGACATCTCTGCGCTATCCCCGACAATGTAATTGATTATCGCGAAAGAGGTAGCAAGAACACAGCCTGAAATGTCCCTCGGACGGCCCCTCCACGTGGGCATTGAGAATTGAGAAAGAAAAAAGAAACCAAAAAAATAAATTGTTACTTGAAACGCACATTTTCACAATCACGGGGCAGAATTCGCTAATGATTGCCATAAATTAGGACCTCCAGGCCCCACTAGAGGCAGCTTTGCTTCGAGCTGTCGCGGTCAAACTTCTGAGGACGAATAAGCAACCTTCGACTGGTCATGTGCCTCAATAGATTGTTCCCTTTGTGAGGCTCTAGACGCTATCTGCCTGCCACACTGCGATAGATATTCGTAGTATGCAGCATGTTCCCAGCCTTTCGTCTCTCTTGCTGCCTTGACAGACAATGATCATTCAAGCAAAGCATCATTACATGCTGCCTCAAGAGTCTGCCTAACCCTAGGTCTGAATAACCCGATTCCCTCTTTAGATTCACATACACAAATCCTTTTCCTATAAAGCCCCCGATCTCCTCGATGCATGTCTCACTATGCTGCAAATCGCTGGGAGGGCATCGCAGATCATGTATCACAGCACCGGCATTGTGGCACGCCAAATGTGTGAATGTAAGATAAAGGTACGGACGTCATCTAACTTCTAGTCTCTCCAGTATCGGAGAAACGTTGCTTCTGCGTTGATAATATTAAAAGCTTTCATACTTGGAAAGTTACCAAGATAATTTCAAGCAGTAAGGGTCACTAGTATTAGCACTTCTTGAGCTCCTCGCAGGTGACAAATCGTAATCAAATTATAGGCTTTGTCCCGTTGCATATGGAAACCCAAGCTGGGAGCATGAATTGTTATAGGCAGATCTGTCACAAGATGACCCAGATATCCGAGATCTCTGATCCAGTGTATCGGGAGCTTCGCATGAGCTAGGTTACCACACATGCCGATTTTAGGGCGTCTTATTTGCAGCGCGGTCTTGTTTACCTAATCACACAAGGTCATGGTTATCTGATATCATAGCTACGCCTCTGCGTAACGCTTCTACCGCAGAGGATTAGGTGGGCACGATCATGAGGATTCGTTGCAGATTTATCTTGCGGGCTTCAGATTCGTAATTGTAAACTGGCTTACCTTTTCCTTCAGTTGCGCCCCTCTCGGCCCTGTACATGTGCTGAGCTGAGGATCTGAATCGACAATAAGCAACCCATATTCACCACATTCATAGGTCTGTTATGAGTCTCCATACTAATTATGTCCCACCGTCCCGGTTCAAAATTTAGAGTAACCGAAAACCCCTATGACCGTTGGGCTGCACTGGGAATTCGTATGAATGCCCGTTCTAGCACAATTCGTCACAAGGCCAAGGTAGGTGTTCTTATTGGCATAGTCAGTACAGCTGAATTTAACCGAATTGATCCCATCCAACAATGGACTAGCGATCTCGTTGTTCTTGGATTAAAGGAATTGGTTTTTGTTCATTTGTCTTTTATTTCCGCCCTTTCACACTGACAATGTTTGGTATGGCGTAACAATATCCCAAGTATTGATCCTTTATGAGACCGTTACCAATTAATATCAGACCGTCTTTGTATCTATTCCCAACCCGATGTTGATATTCAAACTGAATGGAGAGCTGATGAAAGTTAATATATATTCCAGCCTTCCATAATGGCCTCTTGAAGTTGACAAGGGGAGAATACAATTCATGAATTTGGCATCTAAGTATGCCACGAAAGTTTGAAGAGCTCGACCTTCTGATCAGTAGCTAGATATAATAGCCACTTTCGAATGACTAGAGTCCATTTAGTCATGGTCACGACCCTACTATTAGATGGAATAGGGTGTACCTCTATGCTGTTTAAACGGGCTGTTAGTGATTGTTCTAATCGCCATGGGAGTGATAACTTGAGATTGAGAATTTCTCCATTTGCTAACACAGTAATTAGGAGAAAAACCGGCGCGGGCATGAACTATGCAGGCATGTTGTGTAAAATACGGGGGCCTCCTTCAATATTCGCGTTTTCCTCGAGAAATCTGCACTTAGCAATCAAAGATGACCTGCTAGACTTCATGACGAAGACACTTCTCTACCTTTGCGAGATCAGCTGTTGTGTGACATGATGTCTCAATTAGAGCAAGCTTACCTCAAAGTGAGCCTTAGGCTCAACGATGTCATTACCAATCTTCTCGTTCATTGCGGGTAGTTCGCGAATCGGAAACAGACGTATGAAAGTTTCGGTTCCAAGACGCATACGCATTCCACCATGGCCGACTGGCTGCCGACCAAAAGGCTCAGCCTATGAGCGCCTTGAGCTCAGCAGATTACAAACTTAGAGCGGATATCGAGCCCGGGTACATGGCACTGTCTACTTCATTTCGGCTTAGCTTCCAGCTAGTTTCAGAAAACGATCTGTCCGGAGTATCTTAAACAGTCTCTCCTGGATTGCTCTGCTGAAGTGCATCTAACGTATGATGCGTGGTGGATGCAGCAGAAAGACACCACGTGCAGCGGTATGACGAGCACTGACTGGAGGGGTTGAAGGTAGTATCAGATGAGATTTGCCTGTTACAACGCTCGATCGAGGAAATGTTTCAATTACCCCAGCGTGGCTCCAGTCACGAAGCTAATAACTGGTGCGCTCACATCAAGCCACATGGATAAAACTATAGTGTCATCAGTCTTCCTCCGGAAGTCCGATATTCACCACCCCTTGTACAGCTCATCGCCCAGGCTATGAATTTGTCTGAGGATGCCATGACAGTGTTAATCACAACTGGCATGAGCCGTAATCTCGAGCAAGGAGATCGAGATGGCGGCCACGGGGTTACTTCTAGAATAGATGCCGCCGTTTAGAGTAGTCGTACAAACGACTCCTGAGCTGATATAGGATGCTTCGTTAGGACTCAGAGCTCCCGAGTCCCGGTGCCCTCGTTGGGTCTGAGATCAGTCAGTACTTATTTACATAAATGTATTTCTGTATGAAGATGAATTCGAAGAACCAAAGGCATAACTTCCCGGATTGAAGATGATGCCCTGGACCATTAAAAGTTAGAGAGCACATTTGGGCTGGTATGTGGCCATATTAACAATGCGTGAAGTAGATGCTTGTCACACAGCATAGAAACACATTCTTGGCTATCATTCTCTTGTTCAGTATCTCAAGCCTTTGAGAAAATGAAGAACAAAAGCGAGATATTTCTTCTAACTCCTTTGTATTATCCAGGAGGTCTGGCTTGTCCCATTTCATCCAAGCGAAGGACGAACTATATAATAGAAGCACAGCATTTCCAGCTTCTATTGCTGCTCAGTCTATGTTAGCAGTTGAACATCGAGATCCGCAAGGAGTTTCTTAGACTTGTGAAATAAAAACGCAAACGTGTGTTTCACGCAACGAATCAAAGGCTCTTGAGAGCATTGTCAGAGGCAAACCACTGGTGCCCTTGCGCACAACACAACCAGCACTTCCCTGCGAATCCAGCACTCATCCAAATACTTCACGATACCAGGAATTGGCTTTTAATAGCGGGGCATTGGAGTCTCGGCGACATCGTCTGCTTTCTCGAAGTGCCACTATAGTGAATCCATTGATTTATAGAAGCTAGGAGTTGGTAGAAGCCACACATTGACATTGTGGAAGCTCTGACCGCCATCGTCACTAGCACCGGCCACGATTGTCATTGCCACAGCCATTGTTGAGCCCTAAACCTCACCACACCAGTTCACGATTTTTCCACATCCCACATTTCCACCTTCTTCCTTCTTCCTTCTTCCTTCCACGCATACAAGCTCTTTCCCTCAGTGTTTTCTTCCCGCTCATACCTTCCCTGCCCCCTATCCCAACCATACCTACCTCCAAAAGTACTTCTACCCTTCCATCAAAATCTTCACTCCTCCATCTTTGTTCGTTATTTCTACCTACCATCAACTGTTGTGTCAACAGCTTCAAATTCAAGACCTGGACTTCAACTGCCAGAAGTTTGAGGCCTGAAACATCCCGAGTTAAAATCACTACCTGATTCTTATCCCTTTCCCTTCCTCTTCCCCCTATACCTCCCTGGCCTATCCCCCTTTCCCCCGCTTTGTCATCCTCCTATCCCGAGATGTCTTCTATATCTGGTCATTCGGAGCCTATTGCCATCGTCGGGGCTGGTTGTCGATTTACTGGCTCGGCAACTTCACCTAGTAAACTATGGGAGCTTTTGTGCTGCACCCCGGACCTTTCACGTGAGGTACCTCCGGACAGATTCAATGCCAAAGCCTTCTACCACAAAGATGGCGAGTATCATGGCACTACCGATTCCATCAAGGCCTACTGGCTAGACGAAGATATCAAGCGTTTTGACGCGAGTGTCTTCAAAATTTCTCCTACTGAAGCGGAAGCCATGGACCCTCAGCAACGTCTTTTGCTCGAGGTTGTCTTTGAGGCCATGGAGTCCGCTGGTTTCCCCTTGACTCTATACAGCGGCAAAAACGTCGGTGTCTACTCAGGCTGCATGACACAAGACTACGAGACCCTCTCGGCCCGAGACGAGCTCACCACGTCCAAGTATTTTGCTACAGGCAATTCCCGAGCTATTATGGCTAACAGAGTGTCTTATGTCTTCAATTTCCAGGGTCCTTCTATGACAATTGACACAGCCTGCAGTTCTAGTCTCGTCGCTTTGGATATGGCCATTCTAGGCATACGTGCCGGCCATTGTGCCATGGCCTGCGTCACAGGCGCAAACTTGATGCTCACCCCGGAGCAGTTTATCGTCGAGTCTGCTCTCCACATGCTCAGTCCTTCCGGAAAGTGTCATATGTGGGACGCCAGAGCAGATGGGTACGCCCGCGGTGAAGGCTTCGCAGCCATCCTCATCAAACCGCTCTCTCGTGCTCTTGCAGATGGTGATTGCATTGAAGGTATTATTCGCGAAGTTGGTACCAACGCAGATGGCAAAACAAGCGGCATCACCATGCCGAGTCCAACAGCACAAGCACGCCTCATTCAAGAAACGTACGAAAGGGCTGGGCTTGATCTGAAAAATCCTTCCCATCGATGTCAATATTTCGAGGCGCACGGCACAGGCACCGCAGCTGGCGATCCCCGAGAAGCTGCCGCAATCAACGCAGCTTTTTTTACGAATCCCGACACCGCTAATGATGTGACACAGCCGCGGTCTGTTGTTGATAAGAAGCTACTTGTCGGTTCAATCAAGACGGTAATCGGACATACAGAAGCCGCCGCCGGCCTTGCTGGTTTATTGAAGGTGGTCTGGAGCATGAAGCATGGCATCGTACCCCCCAATCTTCATTTTGAGACTCTCAATCCCTCTGTGGAACCTCATTATGAACATCTTGAGATCCCGACAGTTCAGATGCCCTGGCCGGAGCCTGCTCCTGGCCAGCCACGCAGAGCCAGCGTGAATTCGTTCGGGTTCGGCGGTGCTAATGCACACGCCATCATTGAAGCCTATGCGCCGGAGATACATGGATACGGAGTTGCAGTCGCCCAACCACGGCTGTCTCCAACTCAATCCATCGTCCTTACTGGTCAATCGGGCCAAGCCACCCCGGGATTCAGCGTCTTGGCACAGCCACAAACTAGTCTTAATTCCGACATCACTTGTCCTATGCCCCTTGTCATCTCGGCAGCATCTCCCAAATCCCTGCGAGACGTCGTTCAAACATACAAGACATTCCTAGATGACAATGCCGCGGTTGATATTCGCGAGTTGTCATGGCACCAATATGCACGCCGCACTGGGCTTCCTTATCGAGTCGCATTCTCTGCGGCGACGACGTCCAAAGCTCTGCAGGAGCTGGACTCCCTCCTACGAGAGCCGACGATTTCTATTGATCGCATCGTGCGAACCAAGTCAACGAAGTCGCCACTCCGGATTCTGGGGATCTTCACAGGTCAGGGGGCCCAATGGGTTGCCATGTCCAAGTCCTTGTTGCAGCAAAACAGTGTTTACCGTGACACTATAGAGAAGCTTGATGCCGTTCTCAAGGCCTGTCCTCATCCATGTTCCTGGACGTTGGCGGAGCAACTCATGGCTAACGTGGACACGTCGCGCATAAACGAAGCAGCTGTATCGCAGCCACTCTGCACAGCAGTACAGATTGCGTTGGTCGACCTCGTACGAAGCATCGGCGTTGACTTCCATACTGTCGTCGGACACTCGTCGGGAGAAATTGCCGCTGCCTATGCCGCCGGCAAACTTTCCGCAGCAGATGCTATCGTCATCTCCTACTATCGTGGCATGGTAGCCCATCTAGCATGTGGTTCTGACGGCCAAAAGGGAGGCATGTTAGCAGCCGAGATGTCAGAACATGAAGCCCTGAGCTTCTGCAGCGAGCCTTCGTTTGATGGCCGCATCTGCGTTGCAGCAGCTAATGCTCCCAACCTTGTGACTCTCTCAGGCGATCTGGATTCCCTTCACCTGGCAAATAGAATGCTGCGGTTGAACAACAAATTTTCTCGCTTGTTGGTGGTGGACACCGCCTACCACTCCAAACACATGGCGGAGCCCGCTATTGCTTATATCCGGGCCATGCGAGAATACGGTGTCTCCCCACTCCAAGGGGGAAATAGCACTACTTGGGTCTCGAGTGTAGAAGGTCGACCTCGGACTAAAGCAGAAGATTTAGATTGCCAATACTGGGCGGATAATATGGTCAATCGGGTCCAATTCCATGATGCCGTAAACTATGCCTTGTCTCAACCTGGCAACGAGTTCGACTGTGCTATAGAGATTGGTCCACACCCAGCACTTTCTGGCCCTGCCACGCAAACTGCAAAGGCGCTCGGACGTACTCTCTTATATGCCTCTCCTTTGAATAGATCGAAGGACAGTGCGCTATCTGTTGCCGACTTCATAGCGTTCATGTGGTCCAATTTTGGATGTGTCAACATCGACTTGCGCAGCTATCTTCAACAAACACAGATGAGCTACTTGCTTCATTCGCGACTTGATAACGTCCCTTCTTATCCTATGGATCACACTGTCGGTTACTGGCGAGAATCGCGAATCTCCCGCCAGTATCACTTCAAGACGGACGCGCCCCATGAACTTCTTGGCAGTCGAGGTCGAGATGATAATGGGTACGAAATGAAGTGGCGCAATATCTTGAAGCTCGAAAGAATTCCATGGCTCGAACATCACTCTTTCCAAGGTCAAGCATTGCTTCCAGCTTCAGCCTATTGTATCATGGCTCTTGATGCGGCCCGTCAGTGCCTCGCCGGCCGTCCCGCATCCTTAGTTGAACTTCAAGATGTCGAGATCCTGAGTGGGATAGCCATTGACCGAGATTCACCAGGCATCGAAACTCTGTTTTCTTTGAACATCTTATCAGATGTCAAGGATAACGCAACCTCAATCGACGCTACCTTCGCTTTGTACTCATGTCCGGCCGACGGTCTTACGAAGATGAAGAAACACGCCAGTGGATTGGTCCACATTGTTCTAGACGAACCTTTCATGGGTGTCCTGCCCGACAGAAAAGTCTGTCTTTCTGAGACGTTGCCCGCAGACCCTTCAGCCTTTTATGAAATGATGACTACCGTTGGTCTGACTTATACCGGGCCTTTTAAAGCGCTGAACTCGATTCAACGTCGATATGGATACTGTTCAGCAACCCTGAACAGGTTGCATCCTGAAGACACGACTGTGTTAGATACCAGCCCAGCAACGCTCGATGCTTGCTTTCAGTGTGCATTTTTATCGTACGCCTCCCCAGGCGACGGGTCACTGTGGACATCTTTCCTCCCAACAAAGATCAGCCGGATCCAATTCAACCTCGCCGCCTGGGATATTAACACAGTAGCAGACTCTAGCGCCGTGCTGACGGTTGATACGTACACAACCAGTCGTACAACATCGTTTGAAGCTTCCAAGGCCTCCATTACTGTCGATATATCCGTCTTCAACAGTCTGGGGGGCACAGAGGTCCAAGTAGAAGGGCTGACCGTCCACGCCCTAGCCAACACTAGCCCGGAACATGACTTGGAACTATACCTTCATACCGTGTTGGACCTTGATCCTACTGATGAAATCGTTCAATTCGAAAACTCTGTACCGGATCTCGATGAAAGCCTGTTAGCCGAGCAGAGTTGCAGGATTGCTTATTTCTGCCTCCAAAAACATCGTGCCGCATGTAGTACTACTAATTCGGACCCAGCACTTCAAATGTTGTCCGGCGAGACCGAAGGTAGTGTCGATAGTATAATTCGTCACTCCAACCATGCTGCTTACTTGGAATCTATCAGGGTTGCGGGCGAACTCAGTCCCGCTATACTGTCGAAGTCGCTGCTCTCTATTATCGACGAGGCGCGTCAAGTGGCTATTTTCCGAAACCACATCGGCAGAATCATGAAGCAAATCACACATCGATATCCTTTCATGAATATTCTGTGCCTCCATGCTGAGCTCACTCGGCCAATATTGACTGGGATCGGGAATTCCTTCCAATCTTTTACCATCGGCATTGGCGAAAGATTAAACTTGTCCTCTACCAGTCAAGAAGGAAAGATCACATTGGCCGAGGGAGTCCAGACGCAGAATATCAATATTGCCAACAAACTGAAGAACCAGATTAATTCCGGTATTCTGTTCGATCTAGTGCTGCTTCCAACCATGCTGCTAAGCAATGACGAGGCCATAAAGGTCTTAAATAATTTAATCGAGGTCATGAAACCCGAGGCCTTCCTCGTCGTGGTCAACCCCTATGCCACCATACTCGACATTGAGACTTTGTCTCAGTGTCCAGAACGGCCTCTGACACCTCCACACTGGCCAGACATACTGGACACATGTGGTTTTGTTCAACAAGCTCGGGAATCGGACCAATTTCTCGAAGCGGGCTATATGCTCGTGCGCCAGTTCCGCCCCCCCATGTCAATTAGGACCATGTCTACCGTGGAAAACAGCACCGTTACTCGTCAACTACTTGTGATAAGAGGTTCATCCACGACATGTGGCAATCTACTAGTTCCAGATTTACAGGATCATCTCTTTAAAGTCTGCGATCACCTAGTGTCTCGCTCACTAGACGAGGCGACCATGCAAGATTTGAAAGACTGCTCTGCCGCCATCATTCTCGCTGATCTAGATGAGCCGCTCATATCGAACATGACACAGCATAGGATAGACCAGCTTCGCGCTCTCCTACGCCCAAACCTGACCGTTCTCTGGGTGACATGCGACGCTCAGAGCGGGAACCCCGAACATGCAGCCAGCTTCGGATTCTTGCGAACAATCGCAGCAGAGGTGCCAACTTTGAACTTACAAGTCCTGGATTTAGATCCCGTCCAGATCGAGCCTCAAGCTAAGACTATCTCTGCCACCTTTTCACAGCTGCTTTTGGTGAACATGGACACGAATAGCAATTCGCTGCGGACGAAAGAAGCCGAGATCCATATGGACAAGGGAAGACGCCTTATTCCACGGCTTATGCCATGGAAAGTTGGGAATGATCGGGTTAATGCCCTGCGCCGCATCGTCACGAAGCCCACTGATACTCTCCGACAGCGCATGGATATTCTCTTACACCTCATCTCAAACCACTCCCTCCATTTCGAAATTAGAGACGGAGAGAGGAAGGTCTACGAGACTCTACGTGACGAAGTAACGATCCAGGTTGAGTACAGTTCCGCGCTCCCGTTCAAGCTCGGCGAACTCGTGTCCGGCTATGTCTGTATAGGGAGAGAATGGGCAACAGGGGTGCGAATGATCGCCATGTCAAAAAAGAACTCATCATACATTTCTTGCCCATCTTTGCAGGCTATCCCTATTCAAGGGGATGAGCGCTCAAGCCTGATGATCCTTCATCAATTCATTCGATGCCTTGCGAGTCTTACGGCTGTGTCGTCTGCCCCTCAAGGGAGCCAGATCAGCCTAGTCGACCCTGATGTAGAGTTTGCGATGTGTTTGGCTGATATAATAGCTTCGAAAGAGTTGCCGAGCCACAAAATTGCTATCATGCAAACAATATCCGGCAACGTTGACAAATCACGATATGCCAATATACCGCATGGGCACACGGTGCATTACATACACCCGCGCACAACTACAAGAGGTTTAAAAGAAGTGTTGCCACGGGACGCTTGCGTCTTCAATTTCAATCGGGGAGACGCGAACCTGTCACGGAGAATCGAGACAGCAGTATCGGGTAGCAGCAAGTATTATTCCGGTTTCGAGATGTTCAGTTCGGAAGCAGACATTCGAAGGAAAAGTTTTCTTGATGTTAGACCCCTCTGGAGGATGGCTACATCGTTCATCATGGAGGGCCCAATGAAGGCTCCCAGAGTTACCAAGCCAGTCGGCATAGTCGGTTTGAACGAGCTTCAGCAGCATTCAGGCAGCGTGGAACATTTTCACATCATTGACTGGAAGAGCGATAGAGAAGCTCTACAGAAGGTGGCCCACATGGCTGGCCAACAGATTCTGTCCCCCAACAAGACCTATCTCATGTTTGGCATGACACGCGACTCTGGCCACAGCCTTTGTCGTCTGCTCCTCGAGCATGGGGCAAAGAATGTCCTCCTTGCCAGTCGGAACCCCGACCAGTCACCAAATTGGATAGGCGAGCTCGGAAAAGCCTACGAAGCGAACATCTGCATCGAGAAAGCAGATGTGACGAGCCTGGAAAGCCTTGTCGCACTGAAGGAAAAAATTATGATAAATATGCCACAGATTGGTGGCGTAATCAACGGCGCCATGGTTCTTGAGGACCGTGTCTTCGACCAGATGACTGTTGAAACATGGAACCGCGTCCTTCAACCTAAGACTATCGGATCCGCGAATTTAGACCTTGTCTTCGACGAACCAGATCTCGAATTCTTCGTCATGACTTCGTCCTTCGCTGCCGTCGGCGGTCACCCCGGCCAGTCCAACTACGCCGCTGCCAATATGTATATGAACGGATTGGCTGCGAATCGTCGCCGCCGCGGGTTAGCTGGATTTGCCATCAATATCGGTGTCATATACGGGCTTGGCTTCCTACAAAGGGAAAAAGATCATTTATACGCGGGACTCGAGAGGGAAGGATACCTGCCCATTTCCGAGCATAGCCTCCACCATATGTTCATTGAGGCTATCGTATCTGGTCGACCAGAAAAGAAATCCCATGGTATTTCTGAAAACTTCCAGCCCTCTTCTATTACGACGGGTCTTCGCCGGTACCAACGCGGCCTCTCAGATCCACTACACTGGCACCTGGATCCCCGCTTCAGTCATTTTGCGATACGTCAGGAACAAAACAATGGCCCGATGACTAAGGTACAGAGAAGTCTTATGGAGGAGATTTCAACGCTGGAACAGAAGGAGGATATTGCTGAAGTGATTGGCAATGCCCTCGACCAGAGGCTTCAGGTACTCCTCCAATTACCTGACGGCTCCATCGATCATAAGAACAGCCTTGCTGGCATGGGCGTCGACTCACTTACAGCTGTAGAAGTGCGCAACTGGTTTCAGCGAAGTCTCAACAAGGAGATCCCTGTGATGAAGATCTTGGATTCACCGAGTATTGAACATTGTAAGTAATCCCCTTTTCAATTCGTCTTCTCACTTCTTTCCCCTACCCTCCAAATTGTATTATGATGAATTGTGCTAACGGAGATTCTATCTAGTGTGTATGGACCTGGCGGAACAAATCCTTGTGATCCGCGCAGAAACACCGAAGAATAAAGCTTCCACATAAGGGCCGACGAAGAATGCCCGACGAAGAATGCCCGACGAAGAATGCCCGACGAAGAATGCCCGACGAAGAACGACCGAACGACTGATCATATATGGAGCCTCGCACCCGACTGATATACCCTGGTAGAGCTTCAGAAGAGTGTATGAAAGGCACTTCGAGAGGATATGTTGATTGAAACTGGATTATGGATGGATCCGTTTATATATTTCATTGTACACTATGTAGGAGTTGAATCCTATGTCATAATATTGTGAAAACTGGCTGGAATGTTTGGTGATCGTCTAAGGCTCTGTTCAGTCCGGCTTATAATATCGCGTATAAGTCATGAAAAAGGCAACAATCACGAAATACTGTAGAAAAATCCCAAAACTTCGCGCGATTGGCTACTCTTCTGGCTTACGCGGGGATCCTTGCCGTGCAAGAGCCTACGCCACCATGACCATGAAGGTTGCTCTCCCGACGGAGACTCCGATATGAAAAATACGTGTCTATGTGTTTCTAAAGGTCTGCGCATTCCATGTTTTTACGCATTCGAGAGCATCAAAAAAAGCATACAGACCATTCTCTGATCGAAAGGTAAGAGAAATGTAGGTAAAATAAGCTCTGGCACTGAAGAATCATCTACTCTTCGATGAAATTCAACTCGCACGAGGTGTTCGAACACCTCTGTAATATACAATTTATAGAACCCATGATGACCCGGGGGGGGGGGTTCAGGAGACTGACTTACCCATAAGACACCAACCACCGCCTGCCTGTCTGCCTGCCCACCCCCATTATTTATCCGTTTCTCGCGGACTTTCACTACCAGTCTCTTCCGTTCGACTTGTTTTGAGGATATCCGTCGCCGCCGCTGCCGCCATCGCCTAAACTCCATACTGAAATCTGAACTCAAACCTAGCCAGTGTACGTGTCCTCGTCTCCCTTAACGCCATGCCATGAAATGTCGCGCGATGGTAAAGTCTCCCTTTCTTGCAAAACCGATGCAAATGACTCCAATATGACGCCAGAAAGGAAGCTGCGATGAAAGAAGAAATCGTAAACGCCCAAGGAAGAGGACTATTCTTCAGAATGCGGTTTATTTTTTTTTGGCTTCGTCCTGCGAAGGCTCCGCGCGCGTCGGCCGAAATTTTGAAATGACTGCAATGCAGGTATGTGACTGCGTGTGGTAGGTTACAAATTCAGTCGGACGTCTTGTTGATGTCGACTACCAAAGAGCCCAACCAAGAGACGCGAAAATTGATCATTGTTGTACAATAATAGTAACAATCTGCTGCCTCTATTTCCATAAGGTAATATTGCAAATCCGCGTGCGCTTGAGAGTGAGTTTCCGGTCGTTCGTGATATTCCAATATGACTTAACAATTAAACCCGATGTCCCTTTCTTTCCTTTTTCGCTCTCCTTGTTTTGTTTTTTTTTTTCCCGAAGATTTCTTGTTTTTCTTTTCCTTCTCGATTTTGCGATGGTAGATGGCCAATCTGTATCCGAGACTTCCAAATGGTCGACGTGGATAAATCTGTGTGTTGCGACGTAAATAATGATAGAAGCAGACAGAAAGTGTCGTCATCAAGCTAAAAAGTCGTACAGTGAACATGATAAACGAGGCACATTACCCATCATAAAGAATGTCGCTATGTCTCTTTGCATTTGAGAATCCTACCTCTTCTCTTGTAGAATTTGGCAGGATGAGTTTCGCCTAGGTGGCATACTGATAGTTCATGCTGTCAAAGTGCTGGTGCTGCGCATCGCTGAAGACGATTTGTGGCGTCACCATCGAGGGCGAGGATATCATATGGTCCATCGCTGAGCACGCTGCCACATCCGTGTTGAAGGCAAGCGACACATTTGGCGAGCCATTGAAGCTAAAGTCTGCCGAAGAAAGCGGTATCGGATTTATATATGCCATGCCCGTGTTGATGGAGTTGGTCGTGAGTAGATTCGAGAATCTGTAATCGATATTGGCCATGCCAATGGAGGCCAAGCTTTGAGGGGAGTTTCCGGCGGGGTTAGAATCCATCTCGGTATCGCTAAAGAAAGGTTGGATGTTGTCAATGTCATCATCCGCATCGTCTTCTTCCTTCGGCTGCTGCTCATCTTGTTGCACTAAAACTTCCCGCATCCAGTTTTTTAATTCGTGCATAGAGGGCCAGTCGCCGCCTCCTTTGCCACCGCGCTTGTCATCTTCGCCACCACTCGCGCTTGGGTTTTTGCTCTTGGACCGGGATGGCTTCTCTTTGAAGTGTGTACGTCTGAGATGTGCCGCTGCATTGTAGTATGCCCCATATTTCTTCTGGGCCTTGCAAGCTTTACACTTAGATAAGGGGTTGATGACCTGAACATTAGCAGGTATCCCTAGCGCATTAGGATCGACACAGATGAACTTCTTGACGAGGGTTTGATGTTTAGCATCCTTGTGGCGTCGCAATTCGTGCTCCCCGCGGAATCCTTCCTTGTGCTCGTCACATAAGTCGCAAAACACTTTGGGTTGTCTTGGCCGAACGTACTTCGTCTTCGCGATGACAGCTTTGCCATCGTTCTTTTCGTCGGAGGGCGCATCAATCCTACTTTCATCGACAGTGGGCTTGGGCTTAAGAGGTGCATTAAGGGCGCGGTGATTCTGTTGCTTTAATGTATCCTTGGCGCGAGCGTTGAGGGACGACGTCGACTTGGCGCTGGCAGCACTTGTGCTAGACAGTGAACGTTCCATACCCGGCGACGACAAAAGCCCATCATCAGGCGTTGTTACAGCGTAGTGGTGCCCTGCAAACGAGGACAAATTCGAACCGATCGCAAAGAGATCTTCACAGGGACGCGGTTTGACCACAAGCGAGGCATCGTAGTAGTCGACATTATGCTGTGAGGACTCAGAGAAGTAGGCATCTCGGTCTTGTGACATCTGGGAGCCCATGCCCACCATGGGCACTCCTCTGGGTGCTGAGTTATCATCAAAGCGACTATTTTGGCGTGTCATGGGCGCGGTATTGTCGTAGCTAGTGCCAGAAGTCATCGAGTCGCAGGCCGAGGCACCCATGTTAAGATTAGAGGCAGCTGTATCGCTTTGTTGAGAGGCGCTGGAAAAGGGAGAGAAAACACCAAAATCGGACGATGGGTCTTCGTGCGCAGCTAACCAGGTTGCAGGGTCAACTAAAGGGTTCGTTGTAAGTGACAAGGGTCCAGCCCCTGCAGTTGTGGATAATCTCTGCGGGTTGTCTTCTGCAATCCGTTGCATAGGGCCAGCAAAATTCTGGGTAGCCATGTAGCTACCATTGCTCAGATAGCTGTCGTGTGAGAGTTCTGTTTGAAGGCCGGCTGTATGAAATGTGGAAAACGGTGATATAGGTGTACTGCGGGTGAACGGCCCAGCTGATCTAGAGGACAAATTCGAGGCTACGCGATCCATCTTTTCGGAAGAGAGTGCCTGCTGAGACATGGTACGTGGTCGTTTCACGGCGTGGAAGATGAGCCCATCACCATCTTGGTACCCATGCTATAATAGCTCGTCAGTACCAATAGCCAAGACTCGAAGGCGTAAGAGAGCACCTTACCGAACTTTGCGGATCGGCATGATAGCGGGCCTGTGACTTTCCACCGGTGTTGTGAGGAATCGAGATACTTTCTTCTGCTGTTGAAGGATTATGGGTTGCGAGCATATCAGCCATTTGAGTGTCGCTAAATGTCTCACCAGGTTGGGATAGCTGTTGCTGATGTACTGAGGTTTGAAGGTGAAAGATTTGTCGTTTCGCCTCTTCGAGGTCTTCATCCTTGCTTCTGAGCTGAGCTCGCAAATTCTCAATCACAAGCTGCTCCGAGTTCTGAAGTTGATTCATGACGGAGAGGTCACCCTTTTTTTTAAATAAAAAAAAGGGGGGGGGGGGGGGGTTCTAGAAGAAAAAAAAAGGAGACGATAGACGGGGAGAAAAGAGGGAAAGTAAAGAAAGAAAAGAAATAGATATATGCGGGCACGCGAGCCAAACAAAAGCCTTAATGGCTTCACTTTCAATTTTTCTAGCGATCTCTCTCTTACACAACGTAACCCTGCTTACAAGAAGGCTGGGGGAGTAAGAGCAATACAAGTGCTATTACTCGTTCCCGTCTATTTGGGTTTAGGAAACAAAAGAACAAACCACTGTGTGGGTGTGAATCGATCAGCGAGTCTCAGAAATGATGAAGGTGTAGAAGACAAAGCAACACGATTATTTACACCAGGCGAGAAAACAGTGACGACCTCGACGCGTTAAGTACCAGTTGGTCGAGTATGAGGCTTGGAGGCATGCGTGGCGGTGGGCCAGGATGTGCAACAGTCACGGCTGATCCTAAGTAATCTGGTATCTAGAGATCAGTTGCCTTCTTGGCGATGAAGGTTGCTAGGAGTCTGGGACCGTCAGCTGGGATGGGCTCAGAGCCGGGATGATTGTTGTGGGCCAGGATGCGGGCACTTTGCGCAGCGCCAAAGACGTGAATAGGTCACATCAAGAGATCCCCATTGCCAATTGCAAACACGCTAGCGCTTCCGAGTGGTGGTTTGATGTGCACATCATACTGCTGTACACGTGTATGATGGCTCATACAGCTATGTAGTGTATGTAAGTACTTGTTGGGGATGGTGGTCACCTTGTCGTCGACACACCAACACCAACGCGGACAACAAAACTCGTGTAGGTAAGTATGAGCAGAACTGTTCGGAGAGTCGATCAGTCACTGACTGTTCTGGAGCCTCGGTTTGCTGACATAGATACTGAATACACACACATATCCATACAACATAAAATTTCGGACTACCTTCTTGACAAGTTGCAGGAGAGGGAAAAGCGAAAACGGCGACGAAATGGATGGTGTGGTTGCATGACAATTGGTACGGGTATGTACGAAGTACGAAGTACGAAGTACCTACAAGTCCGTACTTAGGTGGTACGTACCTTAAAAAATATGGTTTAACTACATATTTGTAGCTTCCGGGTGCCTACCCTAGGTCGGGTACATGTAGGTACCTACCTGGACGCTACCTCTAGCATGCTTTTTGCATCATGCATGGTTGTATGCATTTAGTGGTGATAGCTTACCCTAGGTACGTATAGGGGGGTAGGTACCTCTGCCCAGTCGTGATTTTCTATCCTACCTACCTGACCCAACTCCAAGCAATTTCATGATGGCCCGTACCAACCAAGTGCATACTGCGTATGTAAGTAAGGTAAGGTATTCCTATGTACACGATGCGGTTCTGGAAGAGGGTTGCATTCGTCTCTCGAACACCGAAAGTAAGATCGAAGCTCACAATTCCATACCATCTCCGGAATTGTGGTCATCTGTCAAGGTCTCCAAGGACTAGATTATTAGAGCCAGTGTGAGCGAGGTCGGTTGATGCCTGAGACAACACAGAAGAATGCCAGTTGGGAATTGCAGCGCCGAAAGCATTCGTCATCCGGGACAAAACAGCTGGCCCAACCAATGGGTATCTGCAACGACCCAGATCCGACGAATAAGACGCATCCAACGAAGGTGGCACTGCAAGGAGAAACCTCGTGGCCACAATCTTTCTATCTTTCTCGAATGAGATGGAAAGCTGCATGACATGCCCAAACCGCCCCTGTTTGTCTTGCGAATCCCGGACGGTGCCGTGTGGACAGAACAGAACAGGCTTGGTGCGATGAGTTGTTCCCCATCTCCAAATTCCCATCCCACAAAGTGAGGCGGTCCCAGCGAAAAGCTGACGACTGGCTATCAACCTCTGGCTTGGTCTACAGTCCAACCGGGCTTGATTGATGACCGCAGGTCTGTGCCAGCCGTGGAGGCTTGTTCATCTTCTTCAGACGTTGAATCCTCATTCAAGCTCGTTGATTTGCCTGTTCTGAACGAATACATGGGTACAACAAAGTCTGGAGCCATCTCCATGCATTGCGACGCTCACTGGCAGACAGGTGCCCAACCATATGCGCCTCTACGTACATTTGTACAGACGTACGGACGTACTCTTCTTTCATCCAGCTTCCCCGGCTTTGCCCGATAATTTCGGAATCCGAGGAGATGCGCTGTGGCTTGGTATTATAGGCAGTGGAATTTCGCGCGCGCTAGAAAGCAGCAGCCTACTCAGCACACACTCGTCGTCAACCCCGATTGTATGCCATATGGAGTAGTTATATTGTACATCGACCAGGACACCGAATCAGAATGTTAGGTCAAATCGCCCGGACCCTAGCTGCGCCGCATTTAGTGCGATGAATGACACCGTCGGTGAAGAGCGGAATATTTTGATGATGACGAACTAAAGCTCTCAACAGTTGCCGGGCGTAATAGGGTTGGTCAAGGCATAGTCACCTACACTACACATATTGCAGAAATAAGAAGCAGTGTGCGACAAACTGCGAATAACATCCCGGCGGCCCCCATCGCCCAATGTATCTTGTCGTTAGCCAGCATTGGACAACGTTGCAGCCAGGCCAAGCGTGCATAGGCCCGAGAGCAAACGACTAGGTATCAAAGTGAGCTGACAAGCATACTCCGTAGGTATGTATGCCTATACGAATGTGTTATGTAATGAAGATTGCGAGTGTAGATAGGCTGTTCCGTCCAGATCCCTTACCGAGGGGAGAAGTAGAGAGATTGAAACAATAAGTTTGGTTATCCAGCGATGGTCTCGCCAAGACCGAGGCATGAAATCGATATACCTGCAACAGTCAATTCCATGCCATATGAGCAAGAGAAGCCCAATTCAGCCCGAACGGACTAGTGATGCCAAATGGTACATTCTTGACTCATCTTCTTCAAAGACATTAATTGCTGGGCATGCATCTGTAACATACCAAACGAATTAACACATACACATGAGAGACGACTGACATGTAACTATAAACTCGCCGATGCCATGATGAGCGAATACCGAGATACAGTTCAGCACATGAAAACAGGTACATCTTACTTCGTATATCCGAGTACCTAAGGTATGATGGCTTGCCAACCGCTCAATGCCTGGGAATGAGCTGGAAGTCTTGCCGCTTGTGCTCAGCAGGGTTATTTCATCACGAACACCATAGGCACGGTTGCTATACAATGAACAAAATGCTTTGGCAATTCATTACGTGGGTTTTTGGAGTGTCTGCGTGTCGTCTAACATACACTACATCACAGTGCATCCTGGCCGTACTTCGTGAGCTCACTGACATATATCGAACACGATTCCAATGGCACACCAAGTGACCAAATTGATTTGGAAAAAAGAATGATAAAAAGTAAAAAACAAAATAGGGACAAAATAATTGATGAGTCATCTGGATAAAAAAAAATACTCATATAACTATAAGATATGACAACAAGCAGTGTCGCGACAGCACGATCAAGTCCTGTATAAGAGAGCTATTAATGTTCTTACGTTAAAACAAAACAATATCGTCCATTTGTTGTTACCAACATTCACGCCGCCAGCCAACATGAAAATGATTAACAGTCAGCACATCGGGAACTACGGTCCTAAATAGGCGAAACTCAATCAGGTATTGTCAATGGTGCAGTTGGTTATGGTCAGTTACTACACGCATTCCCCATCTCGAGCTAGGTAGAATACTGAATATACAGAGTACACCAGTAACATAGAATGGAATATATGGAATATTGATAGGTAAGCCTGACTGACAAATCTGAGCCCGGATGAAACGAAGAACTTCCTAGCCGAAATAGTCCGTATGTACGGTCCGTATGTGTGAAAAACAAATAAGATAAGTCGCGCCCGCGGGCGTTCGTTTTGTTTCGTCTCTAACCCTCGTAATCCGTACGGACTACGGAAATTATGGATCCGTACGGACCCGTAGTTTGGGCTCGGTATCTCCACAAGTGCCTTGGGGGGGGGGGGGGAGGAACCAACCTAACCTTAGCCCGGGGACCCCTGTAAGTCAAGGTGCCTAGGTATGTAAAAAGTTGCCCTGATTTGTCCGGCTCTTCTCCGGATAGAGACAACCCCACTATCTAAGGTAGGTAGGTACCTACCTAAGTACCTAGGTGCCTACCTAGGTACCTAGTACCGTAGCAGAGACCAAGAGCGTCAGAGTACCTAATGTTACGTAATATTTTAGCGTACGTACCTAACTGTTAGGTACTGTCAGTACGAAATAGGTACCTACCCAGTTACATTGTAGTGTAGGTACGGACGTACCTAATAGTTTCGTGCTGAGCCGGGCCACATCTCTGAAAGGTGTCAACTCAAACGGACGTACCTAGATTACGTTGCCTTCCTTGCTACAACAACTCCAACGACAACAACAACAACTTGTCTTTTTAGATTCGTTATTGACTCTTGCTTGCCTACATATTTACCTACCCAATGGTGCCAGTCATGACTTTCGAATTCATGGCTACCGCAAGCTAAATAGGGCTAACCACCTCGATCCACCTACGTCACGATTCCATGTGATAGTACTCCCAGCACAACGGCATCATGCGCCGTCATTTTCCATCGCTTTTGGCCACCTGGGCCTTGACGCGGCTCTGTGAAGCTCGTCAACCCGGCTTTAGCATCCATCACGATCTCCTTGCATATCCTCAATTTGAAGTAGTCTTCTCCAATGCCTACGTATCCGAATCCGACGCCCAAGCGCTCCTCGACAACGTCGACGCCGCGCACCCTAGTTACGATGCTGGACTTTCTAGCCAGACCGACATTGCATCCACTATCCGCCCTGCCACTGACAATGACGACACCTTTAAGACCGCCACCCGCGACCATGCCGCTGGAGAATCATACGAGATCATAAGCATGCCACCATACCGTTATCTATGCGCCATCCCCGTCATTGAACCACCACCAACCCCGAACAAAACCGCAACCGAGCTGGCCAAGGCCGAGGAGGCTCGCGAGTTGGCTCGCGCCTCCGCCCATGGCTGGGACTTGATCAACGAGCTAGAGGGTACTTGTCTCCATTACATGTCAGGTTGGTGGAGCTACCGCTTCTGCTACGGCCAAGATGTCGTCCAGTTCCATGCTGTCGCCTCTAGCGTCAAGAGCGGACCTCCTATGCGCGATATCACCACGGCAGAATATGTTCTCGGTAGAGTTCCCAATTCCCACGTGGCCTCGCGTTCTTCTCGGCGTCGTGACCAGCGCGAGCAAAACCATCGCCAGGGCTCTTCTGGTGGCGCCCCACCTAATACCGACCTTCTGGTCAAGGGAGATCAACGGTATCTAGTGCAGAGGATGGACGATGGCACCATCTGCGACCTGACTGGCCGCGAGCGTACCATAGAGGTGCAATATCACTGTAGTCCCGGCAGTACTCAGGACCGCATTGGTTGGATTAAGGAGGTAACCACATGCTCGTACCTAATGTTGGTCAACACGCCCCGCCTCTGCGCCGATGTTGCCTTCCAGCCACCCAAGGAGGAGAAAGCGAATGTCATAAGCTGCAGGGCTATTGTGCCAGAGTCGGCACAGGTCGAGTGGCACGCCCAAAAAACACTTGAAGCGCAAAGTGCCATGACTGGCCCCGCTAAGGCGGCCGGCAAGCCGCCTGTCGTTATTGGCGGTGTCGTCGTAGGCGGTCGACAGATACTTGGCAAGGGAGAGGATGGCAATGAGGCACCGAAACTATCTCCACCTAGGAATTTCCGCAGTGACAGCGGCCCCGGTCTTGGTAAGCTTATTGACATCATCGCCATGGCATCGGGAAAAGACGAAGGCGGCGAGATTCAAATCATGACGGAGGAGCAGCTCGAAAAACTGAACCTTAGTCCTGATGTAATTGAAAATCTCAGACAGGAGATTCAAAAACTGGCTGGCGACAGGGGCTGGAAACTTGAACTGGTAGAAGCACCCGGCAATGCAAGGGAGTTACTTGGCATAATCGACGCCGAAGATGAAGAAGAAGGTATTGATGATGAAAAAAGGGGAAGGAGGGCCGGCAAGAAGGGAGGTGGGCAGGATGAAGCCGAGTATGATGGCGAGGGTGAGGGTAGTGAGGAAGACATTTTCACGGAAGACTTATAAAATATCGCATGCTTGATCAACGGCGTTCACTCCAGTAAATATACTATATTGAATCGACAGTCAAGTTTTCTTGATTTCCTTCCTTTTCTCCTATCGATGCATACCTATGTGCCAGCTAGGTTACAATTTGGAGTATGCGGACAGGTCGATATGACGAGATTTGCAATTCATACCTCTTCCCTCAACAACAATTCGGTTGATATGCGATGTTATGATGAAATTCTGAGAATCCCGATATTCCGCTCCGCGTGGATTGTCTGCGTTTGACAGTTTGACGATGCTCGTCTCCTAGGTATACCAATATGGAATCGCCTATTGCCAAGCATAGTGCAAACAGGCAGGTAGGGATATGATCCATAGAGCGCAAATCATTCATGGCTTTTTTGAGCTGATCCAAAACGGCCATATTATTATTGGCTAGTTTTATTCGCTAGGTATTTCGCTTGATCGTTTGCATGTACACACACTTGTCAGTGAGGTACGAACGTACCTACGTACACTAGGTATAGGTAGTAGGTATGTAGTAGACATGTGGACGCATGCAAGCATGTTGATTTAACCTCGCGTGGCATCGCCAAAAAAAAAAAACGGCGTGTTCTGCCACGTAAGTAGTACCTACTTCGTACTCGCATTGCATTGCATATGCCCGTCACGACTGCGCTACGCGCGGGAAGCGCGCGCTGATGATCGATCTGGATTTTGCTCAGTGAGGGATGACCACGGCCAGTCGCGTAGTAAGACGAGTTTGAGCCGAGCCGGTGCCCAAAGGGAATGAGGTAGGTAAATGTTCAGTAGAAACATGTGGGAGTTTTGCATAGCGGTCTTGGCAGTCAATATGTATGCTCCAGCGTTGGGGTTTCTGACATGTAAGAGGTAGTAAACTATGTGCGTACGGAATTTGTGTCGCAAAATCAGACACAGCATCGTTGCCCTGGACGACTGTTGCGCGTTGATAATGCGCAGAGACTTAGACAGTTCGTCTTCACATACCTTAGCCGACGTGCCGAACAGGCATGACGACGCCGCGATGTGGCACTCATGACATACTGACCAACGTCGTCCGTAGGCAGTAAGTACCTAGGTAGGTAAGGAAGGATGGAATGTTGCGATTGAAAGTTACCTACGTCCGTACCTACATGTAGGTATAGGTATATTAGGTACCTTAACGGATTAGGTACACTGCCTACCTGGTAGATTACTAGGTACCTACCTACCTATACTTACATAAGCCTACCTAACCTAGCATGCTCACTCCGGTATTACCTAGTGTAAGTACATTGGTAGGTACCTACCTATATAAGGCTTGGCGATATACCTACTATGTATTTCGTGCCTCATTTATTAGATAACTTCCATTTCCATGTACGAAGTTACTTGTAAATAAATAAATAATAATTTTAATAATTAAATAATTAAATATCCGTACTATGCACAGGACTATACGATCTGTCACAGGACTAATAGTAGTAGTAGATTAGTAATTACCAGCTGGTATGGTTATCGTGAGCACTGCGAATTACAAAAGCATGCACTGTCCATACCTAATCATTTCCCTTCCTTTCATGAACAAGAGATTTCTTAGCCATTCAATTGGTTGCAATAATACCTTAGGTATCGAGCAGTAGCATTTTTCGCTGATACCGACGTCAGGGGAACCGGCTGTAAGGATGTAGGACGATGTACTCCATTTGTACATGAAGATGCAGTCTTGGCGCAGAGTCCACGGGTCTCTACAGCTTCGGTACTTCACATATACTCCCTTCAGGCTATTTGTCAGGCTTAGGTATGTATCCTTGTCCATGTCGACTGACTCTGGACCTCTGACTGCTGCTGCACGAACAATCGCAACTTGCACAATGTAATGTGTATTTGCCCACTCGCTTGCTTGCTTGCTTGCTTGGTCGATCGCATCGCATCGCCCGTTCGCTCGCTCGTTCGTTCGTCGATCAATTCTCTCTCCCCCTTGCCTGCTTGCCTGCCTGCCTGCTTGCTTAGGTGCTTGCTTGATTCTTGTTTTCTGTCTGCTCAGTACTCCCCTTTTTCTTCGTTCGCCGAACCTTCCATCCGTGTGCATGTAGATGGCAGCCATCCGGTAGCCCTTTACTTGAGTTTCGAGGCTTCTGATTCCATCAGCCTATCAATTCTTCTCTTGTCTTGTCCTCTTTTCGCCTTCTCTGGCCCGGGTACATTGTATGAATAGCCCCAAAGGCTTGGTCCTACTCCTGGACTAGCTCCATCAGGGTATTTTCCCTACCCATTGACGAGACTGAGGCTGAGACTGGTGCAAGACACTCGGGTACTTCGTATGACAACACCCAGCAGGATCGAATACATACTTACCTTACTATTGCCACCCGCAGTTGGTTCATTTCCAAGTCCGTGACACCTGAATTGTCTTCCCTGGTCCGCCTATCAGGTACCCCCATTCGACCCTGAGCGGTTGAAGAACCGGTATAGATAACCGCTGACAAAAGAATTAAGTCAGTGTACTCACTTATCTTGCAAACGCTCATTAAGGCTATGAATTCTCGTGCGTAGGACTCGGGAAATCTATGATCTCATACGAGACTCCGCCTAGACTGTCCATTCTCCCTACTAGCCTCACGGCGCCCTCCGAGCAATTAGTCTCCATTGTACCTTGGTTTGCGCTGAGTCAAGGCTTGCCTCCTAGCTTCAGATGGAATGTGGATAGTCGTTGTTTGGTAAGAAGAGGTGCCGTTTTTCTTTTTTGTTAACAAACATGGAGAGTACCTATCCCCGTAAAGAGACCAGCGAGAGCCATCATAGCCATGCGCATTCGCATCCAAACACAGCCGGCAGCACAATTCACAGCATGATGACGGGCAAAAGCACGAGTACGTCCTCTTCCCTTGCACGCGCGACTACCCCGTCATATGCCCTTCACACACATAGATATCACCATAATCACAGTGATCGGGAAACCACAAGCGGTAAACAACTGCTGCGTTTGCCATTTGAATCGAGCCGAGAATCAAAAAAGCCAATGACGCCAGTGTCGAGTCTGCTTCTAGAAAAACTGCAGCAGGAGAGGAGAGCAGAGAGCGAAAGGTTGGCCGGCCACCTCGGGGCAGATCCGTGCTCCTCGGCTAGTAATATTGGGAGTGGAAACGGACTAGATTCGTCCCATCGAAAAGTCAAGCCCGTGGAACGAAAAACAACGTCCAGCCATGGCGATGATTCAAGCCAGGGTAGTATGGGAGCCAAGCAAATAGAACAGGTAGGCATAGCGAAGTCTATGCGACTCCCCTTCTCTTATAAAACTCCATGTGACTGACAAGAGTCAACTCTCAGGCTGTTTCTACATTGCATAAGCAGAACTTCGACCTTAAGCTAGAACTTTACCATCGACGCGAAAAGCAGTCCGCTCTACAAGCGAGAGTAGAAGAACTCGAGGCTAATCGTCTGGAATGGTTATCCTCACGGGATGGTATGCGCAGCGAGATGATAAAGAAGGATAAGGCCATTGCGGAGGCTGTCAACATGATAGTCCAACTAGAAGCGAGAGTCGATGAGTTGGTACAAGATAGGGAAATGGCCCGATATGCCGCGGCTGATGGATCTCATCAACACGTCTGGCACACCGCGTCCGACTCTCTGCGTGCTGAGACCCCTAAGCAGGGCAACTACGGCGATTTGTTGTCGACAGATTCTGCTAACACTCTGGAAAGGATGCCCAGTTTTCTTACCGATCGCAGCGTACATACAGAAAACCTACGAAGTATCGTGTTACAAAATAGTTCCGGTCCCATTCACCTTCGCAAGATTTCCCAAGTCTCGTCATCGAGTGCCGACGTGAGCGAGATAAATCGAGTCGCTAGCCCAAGCCTCAGCATACTCAGTGAGAGTTCATTTGTGAGCATCTATGGACCCAAACAGGGGCAAGGTGGGTTTGGACCACCATTGATGAAAGACGTCTCGAGTATGGATGGCAGTTGTACCGGCCGATCATTAATGTCAACCAAAAAAGCCATGGAGAAGGCCGCCTCCGCCTCCGGCCAGGAGATTGACTTTCCCAACCGAATGGCTAGCACAACACCAAGGGCGGTAGCTAATCCGTCTGGCCAGGCCATGCCTCTGGACGGCGTCGCTTACCAAATCCCTTCCCTCCCAAAGATAGAAAGGCTAGGCGAACAATTGAGTACTATAGAAGAAACTTTCAAGTCACCCACGTTAAACTGGGAGGAAGAAGTCCTCACATCAACTCTCCAGCTCCAGTCACCTGGTAAGCGAGAAAAAGGAGAGGTGTTCTCGATCGACTACTCAACACATGACAAGGACTCAGCTAATGTCCATATTCTACCGCCCACGCCAGACACCGTCTCTTCTTCGGTTCTCCAAAAGCATAAGGGCTCGTCCAATTCGCAGGACAGTTTTTCTAGATCTGACGATACATGCGTGCGAGAACTTTCTGGTACCGAGTGTCTTAGGTCATATGCGCCAATGGCAACTTCTAGACATGGTGGCGATTTGCCAAACCCCAAATTTGTGCGACTCAATGAGACCCAGCCGTTCTCCAACTTGGGTCAGTTGGCTCATTCAACAGCAATGACAGCCACCGCTTGGGCTCGTCCGGATAGCTACATCTCGGACTCGGATTCGGACGGTGGTGCGGATGCTCACTCCGCTGGAAGCTGCGACTATTGGCTGCGTGAAAGCTATAAGCCCGACAGGGATTGCACTCACTCGAGCACTCACCGGCAGTACGAAAGCTCCAATACCGCGGATATGTTTTCCTTCCCAGAGGACTCCGGAGTGTGGGAACCGGATGCTATGTTCGGAGCATTCAAAGGCGATGGCTTTATCGGTACACCTATTGCCGCTTTGAAACGCGATCCGATGGACGAGATGGCGTCTTCGGCGCCTTATCAATCAGATTCGTTCAAACCTTCGGATGGCCCACGACCTCCTTCGCGCAGGTCAAGTTTAAATGCCCAAAACATTCCAGCTGCTGGCCGTGGCTTGCCGCGGTCTCAGACTTTTGGGAATTGGGGGGGTCCTCCCCAACTCGTGGGCGATGCGAGGACTGGTGGCAGGAGCAGAAGCAATAGTGTTGATGCTGGATATGTGGTGTCATCCGGAACCCGACCCGACGCCACAAAAAGGAGTCAATATCCGCCCATCTCGGGCCTGCAATCGAATTGGCGTAATTTGGCTCTCAACTCGTTCCTCAGAAGATCTGGCACCGAGAACCACAGCGCTCGTGCGAACGCCGCCGAGTCGACTCTTCTCCCATCGGCATTGTACCACCGGGCATCGCCGACACCGCAATCACATGCGCAACACTTGAAAAGGAAGTCGGGCATAGCCAGCGTCCCACCGCCGTCTACTACACCGTGGGCCGTGCGTCCGGCTCCACCAGCCCCGGACCAAGGCGAGAGCGCCACGCCCCCTCCGATCCTCCGAAACCGTCCGCCACGCATAACCATGGAGTTGACCAGTCCGAACACGGAGACATTGGCGGCTGTGGAAACTGGAGCACTCCCGGCCAGTGCGGAAGTCCCTGAGGCAACACCGGCTGCGCCTCAAGGGGGAGGCATGAGGAAATGGCTGGGCCTCGGGAAGAGGGCAAGTCTGATGAACCGCTCGAGATGACGCTTTGTGATTGCATTCTATATTTGTTCAAAATGGTTAGCTGGTGAGCATGGGGGTTCGGAGTTGTGGGTTGGGAATGGGGGTGGGCATGCTGAACTCATCGGATACCTACCTAGAAAAAATACTGGACCACAATGGTACTCGTGCTCGCTATTGGGCTTTTGCTCTATGGAGCTTAAAATTGCCTGTTCGTCGGTGAGAGAGTGAGCTATTGAATTATATCCTCAATGTAGTGTCCATGGAACCGTGAGACAAGTTTTTCAATATCATCTCTGTTATGCACTTAGGTGTGGGAGTTCGTAGGTTTCGTATTACTGGCTGTGAGATCCAGTTCGTCCTGAAGTTGCATGGATATCGTATACATTTGTTCTGGTCCTGAGTAAGTTGTACATTGTAACCAGGTTGCCAAGGAATCACAAAAGAAAGCTATTCACCTACTGATACAAGCCATACACAGTCATGAATGATTTTCGAGACGAGTAATACGATCGCCAAGTGTGGCTAGACATCCTCATCGAGTTTCATCTCACAACCTACAACCCCCTTAAAAGTCCTCCTCAACTCACATCTTCCAACAGCCTTTCCGCCAGCTCTACACTCATCACAAACACGCCCGTGTCTAACCATAAGAACGTGCAAGCCAAACTTTTCAGCATCTGGTACCCTAGCCTCCAAATGCGCATGCGTTTCGTCCCGCGACGCCTCCACTGGCCTCCAGCCCAACAGCCCCGAGATTCGAAACACATGCGTATCGACCGCGAAGCTGGGACGATGCAGACAGAATAGCAACACGCAGCTTGCTGTCTTAGGACCTACGCCCTTGAAGGCGAGGAGTTCGCGCATCGCCGCTTCGTCGGATAGTGCGCGGATGTGTTCGAGACTGTACGCGCCGTGGCGCGTGTATGTCTGTGTTAGGATCGCGTGGATCACGGCCGACTTTATTCTCGCCAGCCCGCCCGTTTCTATCGCTTTTTCTAGCTTCGCGGGTCCACCTGCTGCGACAGCGCTCCAGTTGTTGCGGCCATAGATGGTGTCTAGGGAGTGCTTTGCCGCAGTGCTGTTCTTTGCCGTCGTATTTTGGGAGAGGATCGTTTCGATTAGGGCTTCGAGCACGCTGGGTTTATTGCCACAGCTTGGAGTTTTTGATTCTGCTGGTTGTGGTTGGGATGGGACGCCGTGGAGGGCGGAGAGGATTTCATGCGCTTTTATGCATTCTGCTGGTGTTGGGCGCGGGAAGTTTGGGAAGGGTGATTGGTGCGTTGCGGCGTATTGGGAGTAGGATGCGAGTTTCTTGGCTTGGAGTTGGGCGGCTGCGGCTGTTTTGTCCTTGGTGTTTGGCAATTTGACTTCGTTTGTGCCTAGTTCTGGTTTTGGTTCTGGTTCTGCCTTGACTGATCTCCGTGATCGAGGGTTTTGAGGCGTGACGTCTTCCTCTTCGTTGTCCTCCTCTTTATGCACACGCCCTTCGTAAGTTTGTTGTTCATAATTGACTCTGATCCTCTTGCTTCGACGCAGTTCCGTCGTCCAAAACGGCCCTTTGAAATCCCGACCTCTCTTGTTCTGAGGCTGCAGCAGGTCCTCCTCCTCCTCCTCCTCCCGCTTCACGTCGTAAGAGAATTCACCGTCAATCTCTCGCCCCACAAGCTCCTCGCTTACCTTTAGCGCTTGACGCCGGCGCTTTTTGGACGCATTTGCAATTGGTTTTTCTTTACTGCTGTAGTTGGTTTTACGTGTGGACTTGGCCATAATAACTGAGAAGAGACCTGCGGACGACTTGGGTACCGGTAAGTAGCAGCAGTACCCTTGCGCCAAAAATCGTAGATAATGAGCAATTTTGAAGCTGGAAGTAAGTATTATATGTGCAATTAGTATTTCAAGATATTGAAGCGGGATAGGACTTTTCCAATTGAGATTTTGATTAGTGAAGGTCTTTTGAGGGAAATGTGATGGATCATGGATGTGAGAACATGAAAGGTGATGATGTCAGTTGATCCCTGCGCTGTCTGACTTCGGTTGGTTCCTTCAGAGCCTCGATCTGAGGAGTCCAGAATATATGCATTTGCATTTAATAAATGCATTTAAATAATATATAACAAACAGATAAAGAAAACTTTCTAGAAGAATCTGAAAATAGTCTTATTCATAATCGTGTTATTTACTGTACATATATATATCTACATGTATCTTTATCAGGCTTCAATCCAGCCATGCGTGAAAGCATACGAGGATCGATCTAGACACCCATCTTCTACCCTCCTGTAGAGCTGGACTAGGTTAGTAAACTACATATGCACCTCTGCTTGGGTGTGTGTGTGTGTGTGTGTGTGTAAACATACATCACATCGTCGACTGTCCTCCCGGCTAGCCTATTGTTAGATATAAAAAGAGAACTAACTCACTGGTTCGTCATATGCCCAGGAGAAATCGGGGCTCCAAGCTTCCCACTCCCAACACCGATTCCTCAGCGCGGCAGGATTTGATGGAAGAAGCTTGTCTGGTCCATGTGTTCATTCGACTTTGATTCTTTTGCACCAGTCTCTCCCGTGCCGAACTTGGTAGTTGCAGAGCCAGACTTCCATAGCCATGCTCACGAAACCGGCAACGCATATGCCTCCACTGTCGCTCACGCTCGTTGCGCCTAAACTAAACTCTCGCTCGGAGAAGGCGACGTCTTCCATAACTGTGACGTTTTGAGGTTACCGGTTGCGATCTTTGAGACATATTCGCAACAGGGTTGATAAAAGAAAAGCACTTACTGTCGGCGAATGTATTTACATACACACCACCTCCGAGTAGTCCCTCCCACAATGTGATAATGAACACGATGTAAACATTCGGAATAAAGTTCAGTAGCGAATGCATCGTTAGCAGCACGAGGTTGCCCACCTGCAGGAAAGAGAGGAGGTAGCCATGACGAATTCGAATAAAAGCGATAGAGGAACGAGAGATGAAGACCCCGAGCTGATAAAGGAAGCTATACATGGGATAGAAGTCTCGGTATTCGCTGAAAGGTGATGACTCCAGAGGGAAAAGCACTTCATGACCGAGTATTAGTTACTCCAGATACGAGGATATATTCTAAAAGCAGGCCTAGCCAGATCAAGTAGTCCTTGCTCACACGATATGGCAGGTCACACGGGAAAGTGAATGGCTCCTAAAGGCACTTACATGTGGGCGAGACACCTTGATTAATGATGTATTCGGCGACGTAAACCATAAACAAAGGAAGCATATAAGGAAAAAACAAAGACTTGGCACGGCGAAGATTAGACAGAAAAGTCAACCACGAGTCTTCTCCATGAGTAGGGATTGCGGCCAGGGCAGCGGGGGGGTCTGAAGCAAGAAGACCTGAGGCAGCATTTACTGTGGGTATGTCATCAGCATACTCCGAGTCGGGCTCGTCCAAATCCTGAATACGCCCGTATTTCCGAGACGCGGATCCAGTTTTCAGGAGGTTTCTGGGGAGTATAAGGAAAAAGCTAATCAGCATGATGACCGGCAAAGAGGCGGAAGCCAGGAGACTACTCTTCACGCTGAATGCAAGCCATTCGGTAAGTAATACATAAAGTCCAGCACCGATTAATCCGGCGGCACCAGTGCCGCTACCCCAGGCGGCAAGGCTGATGTGGCCGTAGTGATGTGTCAGTCCCAAGAAGCTCAGCTCACCAGCGCCACTGGAAAAGCTTGCCAATACGACTCCAACCATCTTCGTACTAATGGACTGATCGGGAGGCGTGAGCGCGATCATGAGCATGCCGGCGGACGAGAGAGTAGCGAAGAACATGACGCGTATAGAGTAGGGCACGCGGTGTATGAAATAAGGGGCGATCAACTTGGTAAAGAAGGAAGGTAGAACATCAGCGAGGAGGACAATGCCCTTGGGTACGTCGGAACCAACAAGGTCCTGGGCGGCGGAGAGAATGATGACGTAGAGGACATTGTTGATCAGGCCTATTATTCCGATCGGTTTGATGAACAGATTAGTGACTTGAATATTCATACACCGTCATGAGTAGGTAGAGGATGGAATGTACCGAAGAGCCAAAAGGCCGTGAGAACAGAGAGATCAGAGCTCTGAAGGACTGCGACCAAGCGAGCCTTGAATATGGCCCAGGAAGCTGAGGTAGAGCCCGGCATGGGTAACAAAATTACGGAGGATGCTGGAGAACGAGATGGTGGGGGCATGACAGAACGGTAGGGCCCGGTAATGTAGGTAGACAGCCCAGACTCTAGTTATGATTCGGGCAATATCGAGTCATGATCGATTCGGTGGAGGCGGGAGGCTGACGGGATCACGAAGATTAGGTAGGAACCTACGATGTACGGATGTACGATGTAGGTACGGAATACGGAATACCGTAATCGGTAATCCGTACGGACGTAGGTACTAGGTAGACCCGTACACGGCGGCCAGCGTCTTGCCAGGTGGTCAATAGGCCATCTAAGCTTAGCTCATATTTTGTACGGGACGTTTCCACCCGGATCTACCTACCTAAGGTACCTACGCTACAAGTACCTACCTAAGTAAGCGTCCTGACCAGCGCCTTGGCAGACGTCAACCACCTAGGTACCCGTCATCAATACGGAATATTCTGTATTCCGTATGATCGATAACTACCGTTACAAACGTATCAAACGCAATCCGGGCTCAAGTTCATCTATGTAAATGTCGTCTTAAGTTCTTAACATCCATATTGGTACGAGCAATTCTTGCAATTGCACAAAACCGATAGATTACTAGTACTAGTAGGTACCTACTACTGTTCTCAAGATTTTCTATTCCCTCACACTCTGTCCTCGGACTCCTCGTGAGTCCCTAAGACGGTTCCACGCTACTAACTTACCTTATTCACCATCACTATCGCCAACCAGGTCAAGCTCAGGATAGTATCGATAAATACCATCTGAATACTTTTGTCTCCGCTCGCTTTCAAGATAGGCCTTAATCTTTGGCCTCGTCTTCACAGTGTCGTAAAGCTCGAACACACGCACGTAGTTCCCCGAATTTTCTGCCGCTGCCATGGCTTTCCGAAACGCGAACTTGACACCGTCGAGCGCCTGTATCCATTAATACGACGTCAATCGTGATCTCATACCTACGTGGTACGGATCCGTATCGTCTAAGAAACACCTACATGGAACAGGACTAGGTCCGCATAAGTCAGCTGTCCTCCATAAAGCCAAGGTCCATCTCCGCTTGCCTTGCCCGTAAGCACGCGCTCGAAATATCCCAAGAAGTTAGGCAGCCGGTTCTTGACGTAATCCTTGCTCCTTCTCAACGCTTCTTCTTTCTGTTGCTCGTAGTAAAGACCTACGGCGATTGGGTGGTGGGTATCATGCGGTTCATTGCTCATGCCATCCAACACCGTCAAGGCAAGGGCATTGACGTGATAGAGCGCATCCGGGTCCTTGGGCACTAGGCCGAGACGGGGACCGAGGTACAGTAAAATATTAGGAGTCTGGCTGATAAGAAGGTCTCCGTGTCGAAGGATTGGGCAAGCATAAGGGGGCGGATTGTGCTCATCGCCAACGTTCTCGCTGTCAGTATGCTCTATCACTTTATCTATCCCCTTTTTCGTGAGCGCGTTATCTGTGTAATCCGCGCCGCTCTCCTCGAGGGCTAGGCGGATGAACTCGCCACGACCGGGGATACCGGGCCAGTATATGAGTTCATATGGAAGATCTTCGAACTTCAACATCAGCATCGGCCATTGCGGTTCAAGTCAATTTATCACTATTCCTTACCCTTGGCGGACTTTTGACGCTTTGGAGCCGACATTGCGGAAGCAATTGGACGGATAGTGCAGTAAGAGGTATAAAACCTATTCGATGGCCGAATCACGGGCCCTATCAGTAATTGATGAATTGTCCCCGTCCGAATTACCCTTAAGGACAGAAGAAACCCCAGCGAAGACCTAGAGATGACGATCATGAATAGGTAGTCATCTAGGAATAGGTAGTAGAGCCGAGATTTGACGTATACCTAGATTACCTATCACCAGGTTCAGAAAGCGGTTTTCAGCGGCCTGGCAAACGGCGTGAGAGCATTTGGGGGGGAGGGGGGGGGCTCGAATCAATCCGGGGGCACCCTACCTGGAGACTACGGAATACCTACACATCAACCTACACATCAACTCATCATCCCATGTTATCCCCCCGGTCGCGCTAGAAACTAAAACTGAACTCCACGCTCCCGTAGGTAATACGAAGTAGATACCAGTACGTCCGTACGGATCCGTAGGTAGTAGATACATACCAATGTCACGAGTCGCACTACTGCTTACCTAGGTAGGTAGGTAGGTAGCTTAGTCTGTAAGGCATCAGTCTAGGTAGGTATCATCCGAAGATTCGTTTACCTATCAACGGTGACCACTCCCGCCCACCGTAGAAAATGTTCAAAGTACGTAGGTAGTTATATTCGCGGAAATGTCAAACCCGAACATCGAGTTTTGCCTAAAGCCCAGAGAAAGACATGATCATCTGATCCACACATACTCTCACATGAACGGCTTCATTGCCATCAGATACCTACTACCTAGGTTACCCTGGGTAAGTCTGCAGGTCGCGACAGGGTCTCGTTTGGATGCAACCTTAATTGCACACCGAGCCTAGGTAGTTATGCAAATACTATGTACGGAATACAGAAAGAGACTCAAGATAAACCGGCAGACGCTACAACAAACAAACCTCCACCATCTCAGTGGGTTCCGTAATAATTGAACTCACAGCCAAACGATCAAAAAAAAATATATATATGTTTCACAAGCAGCATCCTGTAATCGCCGCGCGTGGCTCACCAATCCCTCATCGAACCAAACTCCCAAAGCGAGAAAAAAAAGCAAAAGGGCAGATGCAGAAAGTGACCCGATCCATCCCCGCCAAATATCCCTGTAATATGTAATCCCTCAACTCCTCACAAAATGCTAACTTGAATGCTTCGAAACGACACCATGTACGAGTTCTCTGCATGTCTGCGGTTCCGTGAACACATGCCAGACATCACGTGGCACGCCCTTGAAGGCGTTCTCAAACCGCTCGGGCTTATTCTTCGCCATGATGCCGATGGCCGCGATGTCTTCCACTTTGCGGATGAGGATAATCTTCACCCAGTCCGGATGTCTCCGATAGCTAATTTCGACAGATGTGTCAATAAATTGAATTGTTCAAAGAAGGGAGAGAGGTAGAGCGAAAGATGGTATACTTACATCTCACCATAAGCCTCAGGATCTGTCTGCGTTGAGTCGCCCACACAGATCATTTTCCGTTTCGGCAGCCACGAGTGAATCTTTTCCATGCGATCGATCTTGTACTCCTTTGTGTCTATGGTTAGCATCGTTAGAAGTCCGGATATGCTCATCCAGCTCGAGTCCCGCAAGAAGATGGTGCCCTGTGGGTAATAACTGTCGCGGAAATCGCGTAGAAAGGGGTAGAGATTGTACGGTGATGCCGACAGGTAGAACCACGACGATGCGTCCCCGATGAGCGAGTGGATGTGCCCATATAACTCCGGCATACCACGCGTAGGCCGCGGCGTCTCGACGAAGGTCGTTCGCAGAATACCGACGGGATCACTCGTTTGTGTGATCTTGATCGTGTCGTCGATATCTGCGTCGCATTAGCTACGCCCTTTATCCAGCCTCACCATCCTACCGGATATAACGCCCCAGCCCTCTGTATCTGCATAAAACGTCCGCATCTCGAGCAAACCATTTGCGCCTTGAGGGACACGGGCCAACGTAGGGACAACGCGGCCACCGCGACCGCTGGGCAATGTCTTGATACTGCAAACGATGCCATTTTTCCCGCTCGGCCCTAGCTTCATGGCCTTCTCCCCCTTATGTATGATCTGGACCTGCGCGCCCGGTTTCACATCCTGCAGGAAAGGCCATACCCTTTCTTCTAACGCCTTGTATTCCGGGTCGCGCTTTTCTAATTCGAGCTTATCAGCGACGGCCCCCACAGCCTCGATGATGCTGCAGGAGCTATGCTGCGAAAACAGAGCAGCCACATATTCAGCCTCCCAGCCACCCGTCTTCATGTTGCGATAGGCTGTGTTGTCGAAGAGCCATACGGTATCTTGTGCCGTTATGGACCGGAGCAGGCTCTTGCAGCCCAGGTGCGAGAGGAGTCTGTAGAATATGTCCTTGATTGCGAATAATGAGGTGGCGACGGAGACGGTTTGCGAGAAATTGGGCAGGTCTCGCTCGGCCTGGTCGAAGCCACATTCTGTTCGTGTGCGCTTCTGCATCTGGAATGAAGGTGTATGTTTACGAGGGGGCGCCATTTTGACTATGATTATGCTTATAGATGGGACGTGTGTGCTCTTTAATGATCGTGACGGCCCATTGATATTACCAGCTGAGGGCAATGACCCCGGCGCGTGACAAGAGCAACGAAAGATGGACTAGGTACCTATAATCTATCCAGATATCGGCTACGCCCCAATTGTCTCAAAGGACGAGCGAACTAGGTAGGTATGAATGGCTTCCCGCTCCCACCCATGCTACGCTATTTTAATAGTAAAGCTCAACGGACTTACGCCCGTAGGAAGCGCCGATCTGAATGAACGAGGTCAGATGGGATCCCTCCGCCGAGCCTGCCGCCGAGCCTGCCGCCTTGCCATACCCCAGATAGGTACATAATGAGTGCACTACACACGCGCGTAAGGTACACTACCTGGTACCTACCTGCGTACGTCCGTACCTAGTAGATATGCTTTGCCGCAGCCCATTCCGTTCACAGAAGTCTCAACAATGTGGAGGCGCTCACGTGTTACGTTCATCATAGGTAGGTACAATACTACCAAACATGACTGCTCTGATACGCCTAAACTGAATTAGACAGGTAGCCTACGGAGTATCAAATGCGACGATGCATGTCATCCTCCCAGGCTTGGTTTTCCGACTCTTACCTCCCCAAGAGGGCAATGGCCCATCCGTGAGCAGCTAGGTAGGTACCTACCTAGCCGACGAATAGGTATTCCGTACGTCCGTCCGTCCGTACGTCAGTACGGACTACTATTTTAGATGGATATCTACCTAGATCCGTACCTAAGTAATCCGTACGGACGTACTAGATGCGTACCTACCTACCAGCCTAGGAGTTCATAGATAGTAACTACCTACGGACTTATTAGACCAGTAATCCGTCTCAATGCGGCGAGGTACGGACTGTATTAAATCTAGGTACGGATCCGTAGATACACTGCCAGTCCAGAAATACCTACCCGGCTCAGACTCTTCAAATCTAACTATAGGTACAACCAGAATTGGAATTGTGATGCATAGCTTGGTCTCAGGGTTCATCGAGTCAGATTACCTACTACTAGGTACTACCTGGGTGCAGCATCTCATCGTTAGATCGGTAGTATTTGTGTACATAACGCGACAGCCATTAGATACCTACGAGATAACCGTAAATGCATAGCTGAGCGGAAGACGTCTACCTATTTCGATATCTCTTAATCTTGTCGCCAGACATAAGAACGCCTCTTTTGTCAGAGGCGTTGACAATGATGATGACTGGTAGAATCTCAAAGCGGGGTGCGACAAGTGCTGTCTAAAACAAAGGCACAGAGAAGAACAGCTGAGCATCTATGGATTACTACTATCACGATCTCCACGCGGTGCTAGGTACTACTATTAAGGAGCCTCCCAAGTCGGTGATTACGGTACCGACATACTTATACGGATCCGTACGTGCGGGGGTGGACAGTGGACGACCAAGTTTGTGGGGTTTTCATTCGCCTAAGTACCTACTCTGGGTCGGAGAATTCAACGTCAGCTCCGTACGTACCTAGGTAGTTAGTCCTTCACAGCACGGACAGAATGCTTGAAATCAAGTGTATGGGAACGGCCTATGAGGTAAAAAGTTCATTCTAAAATGTGCAGTAACCACTTCGCAAGCGACTGAGCAGAGGCGCAAAAAGATAGGCGTAACCCACGGCGTCGCCGCCAAGGGAAAGATCGCAAGCGCAATACGCTTTTATAGCCGAGTATTTCAGAATTCATGCTTGCTCAACATGGCCCGAAGTCACGCAAGAAGCTGTGAAATAGGTACGTCGAGCCGCTTGAAAAGACAGCGCCACGCTATCTAGAAGAGATCAGGGGTACCGTCACGGGCGCCGGCACAGAATTTCTCGATATATCAGCCTTTAATATCAGAACTGAGATCATGCAGCGACGGCCGAACAATTCTCGCTTGGCAAGTGCCATCAGGCTCATTTTTAGCACAGAACTGGGACTGGGACGTTGAGCAAGCGCCCAATCCCATCGTCTGCCACATTTCGCAACCCGGCACCGGTATCCCTGATTTCGCCATGGTGACCGAAGCCGGCATCATACAAAACAAAGGTTAGGCTAAACGAGAAAGGTACATGCTGCTGTCTCAACGCCCTCAAATGCCGCGGCGTTGATCTGTCAATACTACCCATCCATTTTACGCTGCGCCGGGTCCTGGAATCGCCCTCGCGCGCCGCTGCTGTGGCAGCTATCAAAGAGATTGATGTCGCCGGCAGTGGGCATATCCTGATCGCCGACGCGATCGGGTCATCAGGGCTGGAGTGTACGCGGAAGTGGGTGAGGGAGATCGTCATGGACAACGCGAGGCGGGTTTATCACACCAACCATGTGGTTTTCGACGCGACGGACGCCGAGGAGTCGCCAGTGCGATTGGCACGGATCCGCGAGCTTGCGAGTTGTGTCGCCGAGTCGTGAATGGAAGCCATTGCAGAGATGCTACGGGACACGGAGGGATACCCTGTTTTGATTAACATGTAAGAAAAAGGCACGGCGGCGCTTGAGACGTTGTTTACTAATCTTATGGGACTTTTTAAGAGGTCCGCGCGGGTAACGTTTGGTCGGCGGACGGATGTTCGCGAGACGGCGACGATTTCATTTTGAGAGACTGATAGATGGATATCCGTAGTGAGCGTTAGATTTTCGATCAGCCTATATCAGCTTACTTGCTTCTCAACTTAATCTGTAACTGAGATGCACGTCAAGAATGATAGCTATTTTCATCTAGGTCACCTCTGTTGAAGCCTCAACCGAGATACACAAATCCTGGGCAGTACTGTCCTGAGTTACCTAGACATCAATCAGCCTAGGTAGTCAATATCTACCTATGGACCTTCATAGAAGGGATATTCATGGATGGTTTCCCTGTACCGTAACAAGGGCTCAATCCGTAAGCCAAGGAGTCTTTAATTCACCCGCAAACCTTGAGCAAATTACATGCCAAGTACATTGTTACGTCAAGCGGCAGGTCGTCCCAGCTTGAATCGGTTACATTCTGCTCATGCTACCTAGTCTGGATCGTGACCTAGAAGCCGGCAGCATTGTATCACGACATATCCTCTTCGCCATCCATCTCATCCAACAACAAAGTTCACATTTAATCCGCGAGACCATGGCGTCTTCTCCAGGGCCAATAGGCAGCGACGGCGGGAAAGGTCAAGTGACGATGATCCTTGAAAGACTCGGGTTCTCTTACGAGACCACTTCAGTTGAACGTGGCATCTCAAGAAGCCCGAGAGATCTCCGCGGCCCTGACGACCGTTTGTTTTCTTTTTTCATATCATGGAGACAGACCTGGCGCTGTGTGGGACTATGGCGTCGTCATCGAATCCTCGCGGAGACATCCGGGAAGGACAAGAAGCTAACTTTTCGAAAAGGGTCAAAAGGAGATCTGTCTCAGTAAACAACGGCTTTACCTTTGGACGGCCGCACAAGGGTCTTTTCATACGCCAGCAGAGTAAGTAGGGGAATGGTCAAATCCCTCTGCCCGCCATAGCTGGTTATTATTGGTGAAGTACCTAGGTAATATTCGACATAGTGAATTTCGCCTGAGATCACCGTGAAAATCTGCCAAGTGCGATTGAACGGTACAGGATCGTATATAGACGTTTCACGACCGTTCTCGAGCGCCATCTAGCCTGGCCGAAGGACACTGCCAAGTGCAACGCCGACATACTCCGGCTTGTGGGCAAAAGGCTACCTACCTCTGCCCAAGAAGTACGGATCACAGTACCGACTTCACATTAATCCGTAGGTACCTATAATACCTACTAAGGTACTTAAAATACTGTAGGGATTCCGTACCTACAGACTACATTAGGAGGTAGGAAAGGAAATGAAAGCAAAGGAAAGGAAAGTGGTTGCGAGGATGAAGTCAATTTGTTCCGTCTGGGATGCAATTCCATGGTGGGTGCTCTACCTAGGTACCTTAGGTAAGTAGCAGGATCTAGGTACCTACGGAACCTACCTACTGTACGTGTAGGCGTAGGTACCTATCTACTTACAGTACCTACGTCCGTCGATCCGTGAAGCCATCGTGCCCTTTATCAGTGTTTCAATTGGTTGGCTGTTGTGTCTGGTGGATCCCTTACTTACTTACGTAATACTTTACCGAAGAGCAGTAGGTACGTATCCGTATAGGTACTTAGGTACGCACCTGGTATGTAGGTATACCTACGTACGGAGTACCTACCTATTCCGTTCTATGTTAGGTAGGTACCTACCTAGGTACCTTGTATGATATAGGCAGTTGTACGGACGTTCCTAGGTACCTTAGGTAGGTATTGTAAGTACCTACGTCCGTATGTCCGTACTTACTCCGTACTCTACGGTAAATGGATGCGGCTCTAAACCCAGATTGGCTGTATATATTTTGGCCACGCTAACTCCATTACGTACTAATGATCTAAAATAGCATAGACTTCCTAGCGTCCGTTCTGATAAAAAATTCAAAAGATTCATCAAGGATTCAGAAAAATATACGGACCTACACTTATCTTAGGTAATAATAATCCCAGGATTTCTAGGTTGCCCTACGCAGAAAACGGCAAGACCTGCTTCTGACTCCCCTTGGGATCAACACCTGGGATCTGCAACTTGTTCTGCTGGCCAACCTACCCATCCAGGTAGGCGTCCTGAAATTTCCAATTGCCACGAGGCCTGCTATGATTCATCGGCGATATCGCATTGGATAATATCTCTCCAAGCTCAATACATGCGTTGTCCCTCTGGGTACTAGTGTACCTATGCTGTACTAATTGTACCAATTCATCTATGAATTGATTCGCCATGATATGTTCAATATTCTCTAGACCGCCGTCCATAGCACCGCCCTGTCTTCCTTGTAAACGAGGTCCTACCCCAAGGCATACCTTTAGACGACTCGGGGGGTTGAATCGTCCCCGACGCCCACCATTTCGCGGCTAAATATATATTCTCATCCCTCCTCTTCCCGTGACGCCGTTGCCGGTCGACAAGCCACCTTGACAGATCTCAGCGATAGAGGGGGGAGTAACCTGGCTCAACACGACGGTACTGCTATTGAGCTTGGCGAATACCCACCGGCAATCTCTGCTGAACACCGAGCTGCAATTAAGAGGGAAGAGAAGAAAAGGTGGCTCGACGAGCAAGACGAGATGAAGTTCTCTCATAGTATTCAATTTAATGCTGTTCCCGATTGGAGCAGTCATTACATTGCCTACAGTAACCTCAAAAAGCTGTTAGTCTGCAGCTCTCTTATTACTATCCTTCCATACAAAATCATATGACTGACCTCTTTTTTTGTTCTTTTTTTTCAAAAGCATTTACCAGCTCGAGAAGACTGTACACCAGCCCAGTGGAACCGATGTTGAGACAAGACCGCTTCTCCGAGATGAGGATCCGGAGGCTGTCTTCTCGAGGGCTCTGGATGTCGAGCTCGAGAAGATCTCTTCCTTCTATGGCGTTAAAGAGAAAGAGCTTTTCGACGAGGTTGATGAACTGATGCGCGATGTCAGTTCTTTTGAAGAGCCGGAACAAGGTGGACAGCATGGCCATCACCGGCCTGTCTTGTTTCACCCCACCACTGACCACGTCAAACATACGAACGGCCCAGGTAGTAGGGGGAGCCGTGCGCAGAGTTCGCATTCCACCGAATATAGTCTGGAGGATGATAGCGACGATGGTGATGATGAGACATTGACGCTGCATAAAAAGCACCGGCTTAGCATGAGTAGTGCCCACGGACGACGGCGCCCGGGAAATATGCGTGCTTCTGTCACAGACTTGACCGCCTCCACCGAGCTTACCAGATCACAGCGCAGGTATAGTACGGGTTTTGACGACTATGCTGAGGTCGCCGAGCTGTTCTCGAGTGGCATCCTGCTGAAGAAGCGCATTGTCAGTCTCTACGTCCAGTTATGCGAGCTTAAATCCTATATACAGCTCAACAGGACCGGCTTCAACAAAAGCCTCAAGAAATTTGACAAAATCGTTGACAGAGAGCTCCGTTCGAGGTATATGGAAAGCACCGTCGATTTGGCTTACCCCTTTTTGCGCGAGACCATGAATCAACTAGAGAAGACGATTGGAAGTATTGAAAGAGCGTATGCCGATATCGTAACGCAAGGAGATGAGCTACTTGCCAAGAAAGACCTGCGATCACATCTGAGAGAACATGTCGTCTGGGAGAGGAATACCGTCTGGCGAGATCTAATCGGCCTAGAGCGACGCGCAGAAGCGGCTAGTCTGGGGAAAGGTCTTCTTGGTGCCTCGACAGATGGTATGCATGTCAGACTGCAAGGCGATGATGCCCCCGTCGTATCGACAAAAGAGATAAAGACCCCGTGGGGTTATGTTTCCTGTCCAACTTGGTTGTTTGGACCGACCATGTTTACCATTCTTGGTATATTGGCCGTGTTTGTGGTTCTCTTGTTCTCTCCCATCCTAGCGAAGCCCGAGCAACAGGCGTGTTTGGCCATGCTTGTTTTTGTGAGTTTACTATGGGCTACCGAGGTAAGTCTTCCTTCCGTGCGATGTGTATGGTGAAAGTGGTCTAACTCATAATAGGCCATACCTCTTTTTGTAACAGCGTTGCTTATCCCCTTTCTCTGCGTCATCCTCAAGGTGGTACGATCAGATCATCCGCCGTATCAAAGACTGCAATCCAAAGAAGCGACGAACTATATATTTTCAGCCATGTGGACACCTGTGATCATGCTACTTTTGGGTGGATTCACCATTGCGGCGGCTCTGTCGAAATGTAAAATTGATAAGCGCATCGCTACGTTCATCTTAAGCAAAGCAGGCACCCGGCCACGGACGGTGCTTCTGGCCAACATGTTTGTCGCTGCGTTTGCTAGCATGCTCGTGAGTAACGTAGCGGCTCCTGTCCTCTGCTTTAGCATCATCGAGGTAAGTGCATTGTCAACTCTATTACAATGAGACGTGCTGACGCCCCGTAACAGCCGATGCTGCGCAACCTGCCGTATGACTCGAATATGTCTAAAGCTGTCATTATGGGTATTGCACTTGCATCTAATATTGGAGGCATGCTGTCGCCTATTGCTTCGCCACAGAACGTGGTGGCTTTAAGCATCATGGAACCACAGCCGACCTGGGGCCAATGGTTCTTCATCACCATTCCAGTCGGCATCGTATCCCTCGTTCTTATATGGATCTTGCTGTTGGTCACATTTCATCCCGGGAAGGGCACGACAATCGTGCCCATCCGTTCAGTAAAGGAAACATTTACTGGCCTGCAGTGGTTTGTCTCCATAATTTGCGTAGCCACCATCGGACTCTGGTGTGCTAGCCATGCGCTTGAGTCAACATTTGGTCATATGGGTGTCATTGCGATCTTTCCCATAGTGATTTTCTTCGGCCTTGGAATCCTCACAAAGGAGGACTTCAACAACTTCCCCTGGACCATTATTATCCTGGCAGCTGGTGGCCTCTCCCTTGGCAAAGCGGTCGAGTCATCGGGGTTACTGCACACGATGGCCGGGGAAATCTCGGAACAGGTTCATAAGCTCGATCTCTATGTGATTCTCCTTATCTTCTCAGGTCTGGCGCTCGTGATTGCCACATTCATCAGCCACACAGTAGCGGCGCTGATCCTCTTGCCACTTGTGTATGATATTGGGCGGGAGATGGAGGAGCCGCATCCGAATCTGTTAGTCATGGCGACGACGCTGATGTGCAGCGCGGCGATGGGGCTTCCGACCAGCGGATTCCCTAATATGAGTGAGTGTCTCCCGGCAAGAAAGATGTCTGGCAAACGTTTCACGACTAACTCAAGCGCGAACAGCGGCTATCATGAAGGAGGACGCCACAGGCGAGCGTTATCTATCTGTGAAACATTTCATAACAAGGGGTATCCCCAGCAGCATTCTGAGTCTTTTTGTCGTGGTTACGATCGGATATGGCGCGATGCGTGTGGTCGGGATGTAGAGGTGGCTTTGTGGACGGCTACTATTGGGAAGTTGGCTCAATATTGGGCGCAGAGTTGGTCTACCTCCTCTTCTCTCCTCTCCTCTCCGACCTACCCCCTTTTTGACAGGTTAGAATCGACGTGCCAGATATGGTATATAGTGTCCAAAACTTTCTAAGTGCTGGCACAAACCAGTATGATTTCAATAAGCTTCTGATAGATAATACCAATTTAGCATGACTACCTAGGTAATTTTAGCTCTCATAATAGAGCAGTCGGCACACCTATTTCCAGGCAAGACTGCTTTGTGAAGACGGAATTGGACGACCATTAATACGTTTTTTTTTATCTATATTGAAATGTCCTAAAATTGTATTTCGTAGACATGTACCTAGGTAGGTACCTAGGGTACCTACTACCTACCTAAAAGCACAGGTAGGTACCTCCTAAGGTAGTACTTTATCTACCGTAGGTCAGGCATGGATAGATGTACCTCACCTACCTAGGTACGGATCCGTACCTACGTCCGTACCAAGGTGGCCTATCTAACTGGCGGGTGTCCAAAAACGTACTTCTGACAGCAGGTACCTAGGTACTGTCAGGTAGGTCTACCTAGAGGTAGGCACACTAATAAACCTGTTCACCAGAAAAGAAGAGCAGAGGTAAGTAATGAGAGGTTACGTAAGCGGCCGAATGCATAGGGTCAACGGATCCGTACACAATTGGTTGTCGGTGGGGTTCGGAGTGGGGCAGATCGACGCTAGCTCGACCTGCCAGATGACATCGATTCCCCGGGCTCGAGTTTGGCGGGTTGACCAGGTACTTTTCATACTCCAGAATACCTAAAGTACTTCGGTTGTGTACAACACACATTTCTACCATACTCGGGTTTTGGATGGACATTGCTCGCATAACACAGCGATCGGCCCTCTTACTTTTGCCCAAAATAAACTACCCCCTACGTCGATGATTTCCCTTCTAGCCTAACACGGCTTCCCCAGGCGTTGCTGGCGGCCATGCTCTCCGCATTCACAGCTCGCCCTATCATCGAGCTCAAGCAGCGAGACAAGTCCAAGATCGAGGCCATACTGGCCTACGGTAAGCCGGCCCTTTCTTTCTCCTATTCCGCTATAATTCCTATCAATAGATAATCAAGCTGATTCCACTTATGAACAAGGCGATCGGGTTCTCGTCGGTCTCAACACGGGCGCTCTTCGGGTCTATCGACTGAACGAATTACCTGTTCCTCCGAACGCGCCCTCTTCTAACAGTAGCACGTCGTCTCTGCCAAGCAAACAAAATGCCCGGTCCCATTCTCGTGATAATTCCCAGGCAAAACCGCTGTCCATCCCCGCTACGAAGCCCACCGACCTCCTGCGCGAAGTTGAAAAGTTCTCGGTCCGTGCTATAGAGCAGCTTGCTATAATCAAGGAGGCCAACACCCTCGTCTCCCTCTCTAATTATCACATTTCTCTCCATGACCTGCACAGCTACGAATTGATTGAGACCATCCCGCGCACCAAAAATGCGACCTGTTTCGCTGTTACAAGCAACATCGTCAAGGATTCTGCCACCGGCATTCCCGAAATCATCAGTCGCCTCGCCGTTGCCGTAAAAAGACGTTTGTTGCTATGGAGCTGGCACGAGAGCGAGCTCCGCGAAGATGTTACAGAGGTAGTGCTGCCAGAAGCTATACGAAGCCTCACATGGGCTAGTGCCACCAAGGTCGTGTGCGGCATGAATGCTGGCTACGTGCTAGTCGATGTGACCACATCTGAGACTCGGGACATAGCAGGAGTCGGCGCTACTGGCGCTGGCGGACAAGGTAGCCGCTTCGGTGCCACCAGTATGGGCTACATGGGCTTGGGTGGCTACGTGCCTAAGCCGCTCGCTGCCCGACTAGCTGAAGGCGAGATGCTTCTCGCCAAAGATATCAATTCTCTTTTCATCGATACTGATGGAAAGACGTTGGAGAAGCGACAGGTCCCCTGGCAAAGTGCGCCTGATAGCATTGGTTACAGCTACCCGTATATCCTCGCCCTCCAACCCCCAACCAAGGGCTTGCTGGAGGTTCGCAATCCCGAGACGCTTAATTTATTGCAAACGATTGAACTCGCTGGGGCTGCGCAGTTACATTTCCCCCCTCCAACGGTTAGTCTCGCTCACGCGGGGAAGGGCTTCCACATAAGCAGCGACCGAGCCGTCTGGAAGATGGACGCTACCGATTACGATACGCAGGTGCAGGAACTCATGGAAAAGGCTCAGTATGATGAGGCGATTAGCATTCTCAACATGTTGGAAGACGCACTACTGAAGGACAAGGTCGGCACCATGCGTGAAGTAAAAATGCTCAAGGCCGAAACCCTTTTCAAACAGAGGAAATTCCGACAGAGTTTGGACTTGTTCAATGAGGATGATGTACACGCTCCCCCTGAGAGGGTTCTCAGGCTATATCCGAGAGCCATCGCTGGGGAGCTGTCGGTTGAGACACAGCCGGAGGAGACAGCGGACGAGGAGACTAACTGCCATGACGACGAGGGCAGTCCCGATGGCGAGAAGGGAGCAAAGACTGATAGTATTGTAGATGTCGCGTCACCTAAGATAAGCGGAACGGGCGGTTTCGCAAAGTACTGGATGGGTGGCGGCCATCGCAAGACTGACTCTGATGCTGCCTCTATTGCATCCTCTAAACTTGGTGGTATGGACAACGACGACGCTGCTAGTATAAGACCCAAGGCTAAGGGCTCAGAAGATTCTGGGTTATTGAACGGAAAAGCACTGGCCAAAGCAGTTCGTGAATTGAATAGCTTCCTAGCTGGTACAAGAGCCCGTCTCCAGCGAGTGATTGATCCAGAGACTGGTAATCTACGACCGCAAAAAGCCACGTCAGACTTAAATCACTCGTCAAGCATAGATGAAAATCTACACGCTCTATTGACCGATACTCACACCGAGTCGGAAGAACAGTTGGCACAAGAGCTTCGGCGAACATTCACCCTTGTCGACACGACTCTGTTCCGCGGTTATATGTTTTGCCAGCCGTCTTTAGCCCCATCGCTGTTTCGCATTCCGAACTTCTGTGACCCTGCCGTTGTGAACGAGAAATTGCTCGAACACAACCGTTACAACGAGCTGGTAGATTTTTTCTATGGCAAGAAACTTCATCGAGACGCCTTGACACTACTTCGGAAGTTTGGCGACGCTTCTGCTGATGGTGAGACCGCCAAGCTTGAAGTGAATGGACATGGTGAGACCGAAGTCGAGATTCCGGAACAGCTTCGTGGACCTCGAAGGACCATTGGCTATCTTCAAAGCTTGCCTCCTGAGATGACGGATCTCATCTTGGAATTTTCCGACTGGGTCCTCAGGCGGGATCCCGAACTTGGAATGGAAGTGTTTCTTGCTGATAGTGAGAACGCTGAGACCCTTCCGCGGGAGAAGGTTGTCACCTACCTCAGCAAGATAAATATCAACCTCGAAATACGATACCTAGAACATATCATTGACGAATTAGGAGACGGAACGCCGAGTTTCCATAATCGATTAGTTGAGTTGCTCATCAATGCCTTGAAGGACGACGAAAGTCGGGGTTCCAAATGGGAGGAAAGATTGCATAAGTTGCTTGGGTTTTTGAGAGAGAGTCGACAATACAGTCTCGGCAGGGCTTTCAGCATGATTCCTCGAGATGGTATGTCTATGTCAATCAGCGACTGGGTTGTTAGGCCGCTAACATGATGGACAGATCCGGCCTTTTACGAGGCCCAGGCGGTAGTACTCAGTAACATGGGCAATCACAAGCAAGCACTCGAAATATATGTCTTCAAGATGCATAATTATACTAAAGCAGAAGAGTATGTGCGAATAGTCCATCTCCATTGCGGCAAGGCGCATGCCATGTTGACTAAGACCTCAGATATTGTAATAATCATCACACACTACCCAGTGAGCGGCGCGACTTGGCTGGTGCCTCTACCGCCGATCAAGATGATCTCGATGCTACATCCATTTACCAGACGCTACTGTCTCTCTATCTAACGCCGCCATCTCCACATAAGCCGAATCTGGGGCCAGCACTGTCCCTCCTCTCGAGGCATGGTTCTCGCTTACCGGCAACCTCGACATTGTCGCTGATACCAGATACACTTCCCGTGGCCGACCTAGCGTCGTATTTCCACGGACGGATGAGAGCCGCGAACAGTGTGGTGTCTGAGACACGCATCGTCGAGGGGTTACGGAAAACACAGCTGGTCGACACGCAGGCACGCCTGCTACTGGGCGACGGGCTAAGCAACGGCCCGGGAGGACGCAACAGAAGGGTTGTAATCAGCGAAGAGAGGGTGTGTGGTGTATGTCACAAGAGACTGGGCAATAGCGTCGTGTCCGTCTTACCAGACAACAGCGTTGTACATTACGGATGCCTAGGAAAGGGGCCTGGCAGTGCTAGTACTCGTGGAGAACGGATCGCGGGATCTTGGGGACGCCATGGCTGAGCAGGCAGCACGAGCGCATAGCGGGCGTATTGTGGGAGGTTTTTGGTACGCGCGCGTCGTACCCGATATTGATAACACGTTCATGGGGCCCCATTAGTTTTGGTGTTGGCAATACCCCGTTGGTTGATCGTATAATTCAAGTCTTTAGACAGACGGCCGGTTCGATGGAAAGATCTGCGATGTACGATCTTAGGTGCTTCATGAATTCCAACCTGCGTAAGCGGCAGCGAAAGAGAAGAATTCACTGTGCTATCAAATTCTCTCAAGTCCACCGCAACGTGGAAGATGCAGGCGCAGATATAGTGGATTCAAAGGTCCTCATCCTCCTGCACCTCGCCGTAGTTCTCTTCCTCGGCCGCCTCGTCGACAACATCGCCCCGGGCTTTCCCCACTATTCCGGGCTGCTTCCTGCCGTTCTTGTCTTCTTCCATGCGCGCCGTCAGCTCGGCGTTGATGCGCTCTTGTAGCGCCACAGTTGCGGCCCGCAAGGAGCGTAAATAAGTTGTTTTGCTGTCGACATTGCTGGGCTTGATGGGGAGCTCGAGGGGCATTGAGGAGAGGACTTGAGGTTGTTGGACGGTGCTGGGGGATATGTAGGTTGCTTTGAGGTAAACTATTTGTCTATCGCTGGCCATTGTGAGGGTTTGATTTTGGTCTGACTATGTCCGTTGAGCTTTATCTAGTCTGAGGTGGTGCTAGGTATTGTATTTCGGGAATCTTTCCTGTTACCGGATGAGCTTGATCAAACAAACTTGGATGTGAATGTTTGGTGGGGCTCTGGACTCCTTTCTGGTAGGGAGGGGATGACTATGTGGCGGTGCTATGGCTGATTATTTATGGCTGGGCGGGCTAGGGCAAAATAAACTCTCGAAAATACGGATTCTAACTAACCATTTTTGGTGTAAGCAATTTTGACTTATGTAATCCGTAGTGCCGCTATGATGATGAATGTTGGCGGTCTTCCCGCTGAATCGTCACGGGACCATCTGCTTATGGACGTATTATAGCCTTCATGATAATCGGGACTTTGAACACGTCGTCTTCTTGTCAATGTTAAGGTTGTAGATAATTACTTAAGTACTGTGTAGAAATCGGTCTCGCGGCTGCATCCCCTGTGGCGCTGGCTCCCTTGCTCTAAGTACCTATACAGCAGCCTGTATTCCGTACCCAGATCTGCCTAATGCAGGTACATCATCTTTGGCTGAATTAGGTACCTCTTATAGTTACGAAGTATTCCGTACATTTTACCGCCTTTCACCTGCTCATCCTATGCACATTCTTCGCTTCCTTCATTCTCCCATCTTCCCACAGTGACGATGATATGATCGGAATACATTTCTTTGCAACCCGGATATTACATCAGGATGTAAAGGTGTGGATCAACCTCACTGCCTGACCTGATATATTTCACTATTCGACTACATTTCGCCTGCGACTATGCAACCGTCACGATCCCAGCCAAGAGCCCCGGGCAGCTTTTCGCCTCTTGTCCCAGGCTCGAGCGGTAACACTTCCACCAATAACAATAACTCGAATGCCGTTGCTGCCGCTGCTGCCGCTGTGCCATCACGACCCATCATTCGGAAGATAGACACCACCTCCGCCGACGACACCATCACCCTCCCTAAGACCAGAACCCCCCAGACCCCTGTTGGTCTTATAAGCCCGACATTTTCCAATGCAAGTCCTCAGAATTTCTCACGTGTCACGCGATCCGCCAACGACGCTGCTACCAGCCGTAACGCTTCTCCTTTAACCGTTCCTTCTGCCCGTACCGGCCATGTTCGGAAGCATTCGCAGACCCCGGGCTTATTCGAGCCTAGCATGCCCTCTACGAGCGCGTCAAACTTGTCGCAGATCGGAATGACCCAATCGCCTCCTGCGCTCCCGGCTAGCCAGATCGCCGCTCAGGCTGCCATGCTGCACCAGCAGCACAGCCGTCATCGTTCGCAGACGGTGCCGTTTCCAGGAAGTGAGGGACCCGACGCCTCACGCAATCCACCCATGCTCAGCTTAACAGAGGCCAGTGCGCCACGCGACACTGCCTTCGCCAGTCAGGTATATCACAATGGTCTATTAGGCAGCCATACCGCTGCTGCCACTGCTGCTGCCAACGTGGTCTTTCCCAGAACCTCATCTCAGACGACCTCGCCTGTTCCCCCCATCCAAGATTCCGCTATACCCCTTCCCATCGCCATTCCCGAGAAGCCGACCAAGACGGAAAAGTCTAAGGTCAAGCTATTCTCACGACCCAAGAAGATCGACACAAAAAGTGACACGATCAAGGAAAGGCCTGCAGCTAGCCCTAGTAAGATTGGATCCGCGTTGGCTTCTCTCCAGCGAGGAAACTACAGCACCACCAGTCTGGTCGATTCGCAATCTCTATACAATCTAAACAACTCGTCGTCCGCCACTATTCGCCCTATGGACTCCCCCGTCGAGAAGGAGGTGAAGGAGAAGGACAAAGAACGAAAACACCACTTCCTATCTCGCCAGAAGCATAAGTTGACCAGTAAAGACGACCATCACCTCCCCTTGTCCTCAGCTGCTAGCAACTCCCGCCCCGTTGATCCCAATGCCCCGTCCAGCTTGTACAGTTTCAATCCATCTTCGAGTCCAGGCCCCAGCAGCTCCTTCGGCAAAAGCGTTAGCGGTCTGGATTTGCGCCACGGCGGTCGGGCTCTACGGGAGAAATGGAAGGAAGAGCGCAGTGACAACGATTCTGCATTTGGCCTAGGAGCTGAATGGCCCGGACCCAGTAGTCTTGGATCGTCCATAAATGGCTCCTATTTCCATGAACCCCTGGATTCGAGTAAGTACGGTTTAAACAGCATGTCTCTGGATGATGCCTGGCCGTATCTAAAAGCAAAACTTCTGGTCGTCTTTGAAGGTGAGGATCTGCGTCTGCCGGTGGAAGATCTTAACCGAGTGGTTACAATGCACATACAATATTGCATACAGCGCCGCTCCGCACAGGCCATCGTCGATGACTTCCGAGACCTCCTTACAACTGGGTTCGCATCGCTCGACCATGCTCTAGGTATGACACCGGACGATCGAGTAATTCCTGCTCTCGTAGAATTGTGGGTGATTACATTTACAAATATCCTGCCGTACCTACAGGCTGTTTTCTTACCTTTGGATCTCGAGTTCTCCAGGGCGGGTCTGCACTTGACTCCGGACCAGGCCAGCGAGTTCTGGAACGGGGTGGTTGTGAATGGCACTCCCACGTCGGGCCCGCAGGGTGGTAATAGCTCTCACGGTTTGTTGGACGTGCGGCGGCTCGTCCTCGTGGCATACCGGGACATACTAATCTTGCCACGCTACGAACAATTGAAACCAATCTTCTCTCGCCTATCGCTTGAGCATTTACCGTACTGTCTCGGTTCATCATTACAGACAGTGGCAAGTGACAACCTCACTAGTAATCTATCGACATCACCGTCCGATGGGCCCGTAGCACGGCCGGGCACGGCCATGTCACTCGATCCGAGCGTGGCCAGTTACTACTCGACCGCAACGACAGTGTTTGGGAACGACTCCAACCCATCAAGAAGTCGTGCGATCAGTAACGTGTCAGATCCAACGTCGGCCAGTGGCGGGGCGCTCCTGCGGCCCTTCACACCGCAGACGAGAGACGGCGACCGGATTCGGGAAATCCTGGGCAGCGTGCGTGAACAGAACGTTGAGGACAGCAAGCAAGTGACGGAGATGGTCGGGCGTTTACTACAATGCATGAGTGTTCTTGCCAGCGTGGGCTCGGGCATTGGAGATAGTCCTGTTGCAGGTGTTGGCGGTGCAGATGAGGCCAGTAAGATGGTGGCAGAACTTGGTAGACTGCTGAAATTGAATTGGCTGGGTAGAGGTCGAACAGGTCGAAATCGGAGGGGCATCGTCGGCGCCAGGATCAAACAACCGAATCTCAAGACAAACAGTTTCGCTACACGCGAGGCAATGCAGGAAGGGCTCGGGGTGACGGGGTGACCGGAGTGTAAATGATACCCATGACTATATGAAGCAGCGTTTTTTTTCGTAAATGAACTCAATTTAGCAATATTACGAGGACGATGGCATTTACCGCGCTGACTTATCATCTTCATCTCTGTAAAGGAAAGGCTAAGTGATATTTCTTGTATCGAAATTTCTTCTTTTTCCCACGATTGTTGGCGACTGTACACTACTACGTACATTCATTAGTCAATAAGTAAGTACGAAGGTACCTACTTGTCCTCTATCTATGTAGGTAGTAGTACATTATACAGTGTCGTGTCATCTTACATAGTAAGGGTTGATCGATCCAATCTATCTGCAGGCAGACACCCGAGTCAGCCCCTTTCCCCACTCGAGCCTTGTTTGTTCATCATCAACTATCTCATCTCTTCGATTTCGTTCCGGCCAGCATCATCTTCATTATTTCATTGAACATCTCGCGTCAATCTTGAAAATACACCGTAGTGCAGGTGCGTAGTCTCTGTTCTTCTTGATACTGGAGATAGGTACACTTATCTTCTATGCTGTTGACCCTTTCGAATAACTGACAATCTATTCGCCAGCAATACCCCAAACACACACTTCAAAGTCATCCCACACAAGCTATCTGTCTACGCATATCTACTAAAAATGTCGGCCACCACCAACAACCTCACCGCAAAAGAAGTGATCGAGGCCCTGAACCTCGTCCCGCACCCCGAGAAAGGGTACTTCATGGAAAGCTTCCGCGACACCGCCACAACTACCACCGACTCCAACCGCGCCCACAGCACCTGCATCTACTACCTCCTCGAAGGTGAAGCCGGGCTCTCGCACTGGCACCGCGTGCGTGATGCCGTCGAGATTTGGCACCACTACGCCGGCGCGCCGCTACGCCTCTCGCTGGCATGGGATGATGGCTCGGCCGTGAAGGATGCGGTGCTCGGTAAGGATCTGAAAAAGGGGGAACGGCCTCAGGTCGTGGTTGAGCGCAATCAGTGGCAGCATGCTGTTTCGCTTGGCGAGTGGACTTTGGTGGGGTGCTCGGTTGCGCCTGCGTTTACGTTTGAGAGCTTTGAGATGGCGGCGCCGGGGTGGGAGCCTAATTCTTCTGCTTAAGTTAAGTCGGGAGTTGTCTGTGATTCTGGAGGAACAGATGGGATGAATGCTTGGAATTGAGGTTTGAATGATGATGGAGAGATGGACGGACTGATGGCTGACGACACTTTCTTCTCTCCCCTCTCTCTCTCTTGTTGCAATATCACTTCAGAATCGAGAATGCATATGGACCATCACCTAATCAGCTTCTTACCTACGCTGCGCAGCTTATCACTAAGAGTGCGAACCTTGCATCCTTTTTCTCAGGACACCTCATATCCTGATCTGCCAATTACTGAAAGGAAAGCATGCACACAAAACTGTGAATCTGGCACAGACTGTGCTGCTTGTGTACATTTATGCGGCTAGACTGACTCAGATATCTAGGAGCGACTTTTGCACGTGCCTGGCACCACTTACACCGCATGGGTATTTGTTGAATCCCTCATAGAATAGAAACGCTACATATATCAAGTCTTTGTGTTCCTTGCTTTATGGTTAGCAAGCTCGATATCAGAATGGTTTCCCCATACACTAGACTTCAACATATCCGGTCAGCCAAAGGCGTTGCATGAATAGTCACCCACATTGCGTTAACAGGGGGCCCTTTGACAGTAATTCAGTGGTCGGTTTCAGAGAACAATGCGTGGAAGGGCATATTCGGGCATATCAGCATCGTGCTTTAGGTGACTACCGCATTGTAAAGACAACATGAGATACTACAACCAACCGCAAAGGCACGGCAGAAGTATTGAAGGTGGTGGAGTTTGCAAAAAGTTTTCCATTGAATAGATACTGGCTATCGCAAGGGCCAATGTGATTGGCATCTATTGAGTCCTTAAGAGCGCACAAAATATCTGCACGGTAGAGAAATCTACAGGACCAGCTCTGCAAAGAGTCCCACAAAATACCTGCAACCAGCAAGTCAGCCTCACTATTCAATAACAGTGTTGAGAAAAAGCATTGATGTATGTTGTCTAGATCAGACATCCAAGGAAGGATTAGACCCTCATCTGCTTCGACATAGGCTCGCGTGAAGCTCGAGTGGAAACTGCGAATTGTGATGGAAATTTTCATCATGTAGACTCCAGGGTTGTATAGATGCAGAGAAATTGTGTCGGCTTACCTACTGATTGGGCCAACCGGAAATCAGCGACGGAAAGAAATCCAAAAATAAGATAAAAATAAAATAAAGATAATATAGAAAATTTTTTGGCGCACACAAAATTTTCAACAACCTGTCTGGGTGAAATCCACGTTAGTAACTGAGATAGAGCAGATGATCGCATGACTTTCGCGTGGTAGCACCTCTCCAGGTGATATGCAAATGCACAAGGCAAAAGGCATACACAGAATCAGACAAGGTATACTGGCAAGTAACAGGCTGCTAGAGCCCGAACAGTCGAAACTTCTTCATGGTCGATTCGGTTGGGAAAAGAAGACAATTGTTTCTGATGTCATCCTAAGATGGAGAGGTGGGAAGAGATGGGATTGTTGAAGATTGTAAACTTACTGTTCGTTCAAAAGACAACTGAGCAGAGTAAAAAGGCAATACAAAGGTAGCACGGTTAAGAAGTGGTGACATTGGTTGAAGAAGAAGAGAAGGTATCTGAGGAGGGCAGAGTTCAGAGGGCGAAATTTATAGAACGTGAGAGGGAGTTCGCGCCTCACGAAAAGAATTTCAGTGGAGAGACAGAGATGTGGGCTCGGGCAGTCGGTCATTGCGCAAGTGCCTACTTAATCCGTATAAATAGTGGGTATAAATAGTGGGTCATCGGAGAAACTAGGTATGGATGTTGAGTTAGTTCGTATCACGAGGATCATAAAGTTCGGTGAGTACGTGTTGGGGTAGGTCAATTTAGTACTCCTGTGGTACCTTGTTCTTCTTGTTGGGATAATTGTAAGTAAAGGTACAAGAGACTCCACCAGGTAGTCTAACAAGGTACTTATCCATCACTTGTGTTACATAAGCACCTTTGTACTCTCGATACCCAATATAGAAGGTGCGCTCAACACCCTGCCTCAATCGTAGTAGTAGTCGACTGACTGCTCAAGATTGTTTGTAAGGGAAAGCAACAACGAATTCCAAAAGTCATGTCCCGCTCTGTCCTGGTACAAAAAACCTCCGGCCCTTTCTGGACGTCTAGAGGAAAAAAGCAACAGAGCATCTCCCTGCCTTGACCTGTGCCCAGCGACATGGTCTGCAGCTACCTACTAATCATATGCGTTGCTTGTTTTACTCCAATGGCCTCTCTCCATCGTTGGAATTCTGCCTTAGGGAGAGCCTTGGTTCCTAGATCTGCAGGATTGGCGGTTCTCGGAATCCAGTTGACTTTAACGACTCCTTCACTTACCAGCTCACGGGTTTTGTGAAACTTGATGCGTATATGCTTAGTACGCTCATGGTGAACTGGGTTGTCGACTAGTTGCTTTGCACCATTGTTGTCAACAGATACAGTGATTGCTTGATCTCTTGCAAAGCCCATTTCTTCAACGAGTCGTTTAAGGTATACGGCTTCTAGGGCTGCTGTGAAGAGGGAGAGGTATTCGGCCTCACAGCTTGATATGGCGACCATGGATTGTTTTCTCGATTTCCAGCTCACGGCTGCTCCGGCTAGTTTAAATATGTAGCATTCCGTCGAAATGCTGTCCGATTGGTCTCGTCCGTGCTCAGCATCGCAGAAGCCTTCCAAGTTGGTGTAGTTGCCGTCATATTCGAGACCATAGTCGAGCGTTCCAGCGACGTATCGCAGTACATGTTTGGCTGCGGCTAGATGTTGCGTAGTTGGATTTGTGAGAAAGCGACTCAACTTGGATACCGAGTAGGCTAGGTCGGGTCTGGTTCCTACCATAGCATACATGAGAGATCCGACAATCTCTTGGTACAGTTTCCGCAATGATGGATCCGCAGTATATTCCTGGTTTGCGGGTTGGAGCTGTTCTCCTGTTTCCATTGGTGTGGCCTTGGTATGTAAGTTTTGATCCTGAAAGAAGCGTGCAATTACTCTTCTCAAGTAGCCTCCCTGGACAAGCCAAAGTTTCTTCTCCTTTCTGTTTCGGTGAATTTCCATGCCTAGGAAATATTTGCATGGCCCCAGGTCAGTGGTTTCGAATCTGCTGGCAATTTCTTTCTTGGCTTTGGTTATGGCTTCCTTGTCCTTTCTAAAGACGAGTATGTCATCAACATAGATGGCTAGTATCAGCTTTTCTTTGAAGAACAGGGCTTCGTCTAGTTTTGACCTTGTCCATCCATTTTCAGTGAGCCAAGATGAGAGAGTGTTGTACCATATTCTTGGTGACTGCTTCAGGCCATAGAGAGCCTTTAAGAGCTTGATTATTTTTCCAGGTATTTGATAGCCGAGGGGTAACTCAAGGTATACAGGGCTGTCGATGTCCCCGTACAGGAACGCCGTTTTGATGTCAAGTTGCTCTATTTCCCAGTCTTCTTGTGCGGCCAATGCGAAGAGGGTGCGGTAGGTTTTTTGTCTTATTACTGAGGCAAAGGTTTCGCTAAAGTCTATTCCTTGTTTCTGCTCGAAGCCTCGAGCAACGAAGCGGGCCTTGCGTCGAATCACTTCTCCCTTTGGTCCTAGCTTTAATTTGTATACCCACTTGCCCGTCAAAACATGGAGAGTTCCTGGATCGTCAATGACTTCCCATGTGTTGTTGTCTTTTATGGATTTCATCTCGTCGTCCATGGCCCTTTTCCAGTCCTCGCAGTGAGGAGATTTCATGGCTTCTTTATATGTTTTGGGTTCCTCATGGACTGTGGCATGGTACGTTTCTTCGTAAAGAATGGCAGTGTAGTACGACAGTATGTCGGCGTTTTTAGGTTGAAGTTTTGTCCAAAGTGGAGAGGCATTGTCCTCAGGGTTATCTTCTAATTCATGTATGCGCTTATTTACTTGTTCAAGGAAGGACCATTCTTGAGGAACTGTTTCGGCTTGATTTTCCTTGCACACCCATTCCTGTGCTTCATCAGCCGTAGATGGTTTTTCGATGTTGAAAGCATGATCTGGTTCTTTTGCTGATTCATCCAATCGATTGTCGGCGTCATCTGCTGATTTATCCAACTGATTGTTGGCGTCATGGATTGTGTCATCATCGGTCGTTAGTTGGATACTAGGCAGCTGCAGTTCAGATTGTATAGTTCGATTCCCTGCCTCGATCTGATCAGTAAGCTGCTCTAGTGGTGATGCAACATCGATTGGTAGGGTAGGGTGCTTGGACAATTCATTGTGGTTTAGTGTCATTTCCGCTGCTGGTGGTGCTGGCAAGTTTGGACTCATGACCGGCAAGGTGTAGCTTTTGCCGAGTTGAACTCTTTCGTCAAAGACAACTTCCTTTGCTCGTTCAATTTGTCCGGTAGTGGCGTTCCAAAGTCTGTATATGTTTTCTCCTTCATATCCGATGAGGACAGTAATTTCTGCCCGGTCGTCCAGCTTCTTTGGATGCGTTTCCTTTGGTATCAGCTTGTAGGCACGACTTCCTAGACGTCTAAGGTGCGCTAATTGGGGTTTCTTTCCAGTCCAGGCTTCAAACGGTGACATGTTGTTTAGAGTGCTGTTTGGTGTTCGTGCCCATATCCACGCAACCGTACGAAGGACCTCTCCCCAAAGTTCAGGTGGTAAGTTTGCGTCTTTCATAGTGCTTCTTACAAGGCCCCAGAATGTGCGATGTAAGCGTTCGGGCAGGCCAAGTTGCTCGTGTTGATGCGGGACGCTGTATTCAGGTTGAATGCCTTTGTCAACTAGGAATTCAATTACAATTCTGTTTTTGAATTCCCCACCGTTGTCTGTCTTGTATGATTGGACTTTTGAAGAGGTTTGAGTTTCTACCCATTTGATGTCGTTCTTGAGGAAAGTTGGAGCGTCTGACTTTTGTTTTAATAGATAAATTCTGGGCAGGCGAGTCATATCGTCGACAACTAATAGATAAAAACGTTCACCTGTGTGAGTGGGTGGCGTTACGGGTCCTCCCAGATCAGCGTGTTGTTTGGCACCTCTTTTTGTCGACCGAAGAGCAGTAGTGTGTTTGTTGTGGGCGATTCCCTTTCCAAGGGCGCAGGCTTCACAGATGGCAGTGCCCAGATCATTTGTGAGTTCAATGCCCTGTATCTTGGCTATCTCTCTACATGTGTCCAAACTGACATGGCCTAGGCGTTGATGCCAAAGTAGCAAAGGAACTGTTGCTGCTGTTCCTTCCGCTATGTATGTCATTGGTGAGTCTTTGTATTGTGGTGGATTCCAACGACGTAGAGAATCGGCAACTGAGTATTCTAGCAGGTGAAACTTTTGATGAGGTCGTCCATGTAGAATTGTGATATGTTTGCCTACGCAGTTGGGTAGTGAGAAGGTAACTTGTGCTCCATGCTTATTTTGTTCAAAATGAAAGCCTTCCTTAACTGTAAAGCTTCCGATTGATATTAAATTTAGTTCCATATATGGAACGTACAGAACGTCGCGTAGAGTGAGTGTTTGAGTATCTGTTTTTCTTTGAATTGTTAAGTCGACTGTGCCTATTCCCAATGCGTATGCTCCTGAGCCGACTCCTTTCATTTCTGATGGAGCATCGAACTCTTTGTAGTCCTTGTTAAACATCCATGGTCTACAACAAATATGTACTGATGCGCCTGTATCGAGTAGAAAGTCTAGAAATTTTGCAGTGCGCAGTTTAGCGGGAACCTGAGGCTTTACGTCTGAAAGATCCATTTGGTAAGCGTGATGGTCTGTTGGGTCAGATAGTCATTGAGTGAGATGGGCCATAGCCTCATTCCATTCTGCCGAGGACTCGTGGGGGCTATCTTCAGATTGAGTGGTTGTTAAGTAGGTAGTACCCTTCTGTTTGTCCTTTCGAAAAGCTATTGTTCGGCAGGTTGAGTCGTCGTGATTTCCTTCTGGTGAGTTTATCCATCCATGGATTGAGCAGACCTTCTTGTGTGGGCCTGTGTAATCAGCGGGCTTTTCTCGTTTGCCTGGATGTCCCTTTCCTGTCTTTTGTTTTTTATTCTTGCTTCTAGTATCTACAGAATTGTAGTAGACCTCATTTTCTTCATGTGCTCGCTTTGTTGAGTAGGAGGCGGCCTGTATGTTTCTTTTGCTGCTAGCTAGCTTTGCCCAGTGATCTCGAGCTAAGGCCATGAGCTGTTGCAGACTGATAGGAGTGCCGTTTCCAACGTCGGCAATGGCATATGTAGTTGCCATAGACGTTTTCCAGACCTCGAAAGCCTCGCCTAGGTTGGATAGATACCACAATTGCTTGAGTTCATCTGGAATTTTCCAGCTTAGCTGTAGTGAATCTATTGCCTGGCATGTGTCGACCCAGTGACTATTGTATTCGTCTATGCCTCTCATCTGGGGAAGTGTTTTTCTTGTGAGGTGAAAGGTGAGGTCGAGAATATGATTTGCGCCACGCTGTTTGCAGTATTCAATGAGCTTGGTGTATACAATATACGCGCTGGGTTCCTCATCGATATCGGGTTCCTGACGAATAGCTTGCTCAAGCTTGCCCATAATGCCTCCAAGAAGGTGATCATTCATTACTTCCCAGTATGTAGTTCGTTCTACATATTTATTCCATTGTGCAGTTGTGAGGTTGTCTTCATCTTCTGGGGGATCAGGTTTGACAAATTCTCCAGTCAGGATTTTCTTGACTCCCTCGCTCAATGCGGCATCTCGAAGTTTACAATTGAAAAGAGTCCAGTTAGAGCCGCTGCTTTGCAAAATGGGGACGTTGTTGAAGGCAGCACCTGTTCTGACTAGTTTCGATGCCTGTGTTCTGACACTAAAGTCATCGAGTTCAAGGCGCACATCCTGGTGTTCCCCATGACCAGAGTTGGAGGAAGAGGAAGTCGTCATGTTGCCGTTGTTTCTAGTTTGGGAACGCGTTTCCATGAGTCTACAGGGTTAACCAGTGGATGGCCGAAAAGTTTAGGTGCTTTGCCAGCGAGCCAAAGAAAAAGAAAGGCTTCAATGCGTATGGGTA